>MU225867.1:858287-888739 GCA_018584345.1 Thuja plicata | reverse complement strand
CTTATTCTTGTTCTCCAATTACTGTATATGGATAGTTGAATGCCTACAGGAATATGATAAATGGACTGTGAGACCTTTGTAAAGCACAACCCATACAGTGATGTCAAAAGAATTGTTTCAAATCCTTCAAATGACCTTAATTAAATTTATAGAGATCTATTGGGTAAAGGGAAAACTAGTTGATAACCTTTGCAGTGGCTTCTTGATATATACACTCCTAGTGTGCTTGAAAAATCCCAACTAGGCCTCTATGTGACTTTAGTCTTCATAAGACCCTCTCTTCTCTTCTAGGATATTTCAAGTCCTTACTAAACTCAACTAGGAATTTCCTCAATACCACTCTAGGGACTGGTATCTATTTTTCTTCACCAAGAGGTAAATATTATTCAATTTGCCTTCACTCCTTCACTCATCCTTGGATGTCTCCAAGTGCTTTCTCACTCCAAAACTCAACTAGTGATTGCAGGGGTAAAATCCATGCTTATGTAAATTTCTTGCAACCACATGATCCCATTTTACTTGGGTATCAAGACTCTTTCAAATGACTTCAAGGCTTTAGGAGAACTTGGAGTTCTAGGCCTAATTGCTCAATTAGCCCTACTCAGAGATTTTTTCCAACTTCTTTCAATATTTTCACAAATGACCCCAAAAAAAAATTGTAGATTCAGACACCCTTTTCCAAGACCTCAAATATTTTTTAGGTTTTAGGATTCCAAGGCCACCATATAATAGGTTCCTATATTTAAGGGGAAATAGGGCTAATTAGGCTAATATGGTGCAGTCTACCGATTTCTCCCTAAAAATGTCTCTAAATAGATTGTTCAGTGCTCAAGCTTCCTAAGAGGTATCTTTAAGACCTCTTTACATATGAAACAACCCTTCGTTCCACTCCTCCAATCGTTACCCTACAATCATGCACTATTATCTCTTGTCAAACTTCTACCCAAACACACAGTGCTTGCCTAGGGCATGACCATAAAAATAGAAAAATTGCTCCTCTAGACTCCTACCTACATATTTACACTATACAGAGGCTCCCCTACCATATTTATCCAAGACATGATGATTTTCATGGTTGGATTCTATGGGGGAGCCATTTTTCTCACAACTACCTTGTCAAGACCAGTAACAACACTCTTTACAAAAAAATTTACAATCCTATGCTAATGAACTCATAGAAAATTAAAATGCAAAAAAAAATTTCTCAAATATACCTCTAAAACTCAAATCCAACACTAACTCATACTATCTAATCCATCTAACAATGCTCAAACACAAACATAGTTGACTGTATGCTCTCACAGAAAATAAAGTTCTTGCTATTCAAAACTTGCATTACATCACCAATACCTCAGGAAATGGGCTTCATGGTCTCTAAATATGCCTTCTCCATGTTTTTAGGCCACTACCATTAACTAACTTTTCCACTCACCGAATGGAATCAAACTTGACAATGTTGTCGGACATCAATGTAAAGTTGCAAAATGTTATCAAGCAACATTTTAGCAACTTTTACATCTTTTGCTAAAACTTAGCATAATGATCTCCAATAATTATGACATGATGTAAAAACATAATAAAGGCCTTCTTAGGCACAAATATAATCCATGCTAAGCCTTCTAGGATTTTTTACCCCAAATTCCCAATTTAGGATAAAATGCACTAAACCCACTCAAAACCTTAAACATCTAGTTGGATTGATCCTAGTCTAATCCAACTAGGTACAAACATGCAAGACATTCTAAGGTGAAAAATAAAACAATTGATTTGGCTAGGGTTAGTACAAGACACAAAAAAAACATAGGGAATGGATTAGCCTAGGTGCTCCTGCACCATCCTCCCCAACTAGAAAGATTTCAATCCACCCTTCAATTGAGCAAGTTGGAATCAATTCCCAACTTCTTGATGTCTGTCTCCTTGATCCATGTAGCTTCTGTATCAGATTTTCCATGCCACTTCACCATATTTTATTTGTATTCCTTCTTCCTAGTCTGCTTGTAGACTCTTGAATCCAGTATTTGCTCTGCTTTCTTGGGTTTTATGGAGGGTAAGTTGAGTTCATCCACCTCCTATATCACTTTAGTTAAACTCTGATCTGGATCTGGTATAGGTCCTTTGTATAATACCAAGTTTTCTACATTGAACACCGGAGATAAACCAACATCCTCTTGAATTTCCACCTTGTATGCATTGGTTCCATATTTGGCCAGAATAGTACATGGGCCAATTCTTCTCATCTGTAGTTTATTAGTCACTCCCTTCTACAATATTTCCTTGTTTAGATGGACCATTACTAGATCCCCTACTTGGAATTGGATATCCCTTTTCCTTTCATCCACTTTTTTCTTTATCTTCTTTGTATACCCAATCAATGTCTTTCTTACTATCTCATGTACTTCTTGCATAGAATTTGCAAAATCTTCTGCATAGCCACTTCCTTTGGCTCCATATTTCTACTCCCTGAGTTCAAAAATCCCTCTTGGATGTAGTCCATAGATGATTTCAAGGGGGCTTCTCCATTTGGTTCTATTGATAGTGTCATTATAGGCATACTCTGCATGTCCAATGAGTTTGTCCCAAGCTTGACCATACTCCTTGGTTAAGCACCTTAGGAGATTACCTAGACTCCTATTAACCACCTTAGTTTGACCATCTATTGGAGGGTGATATGTAGACCTAAAGTATATATTGGTTCCTATATTTTTCCAAAGTGTCTTCCAAAAATGGCTCATGAACTTTGTATCTGTGTCTGACACTATGCTCAATGGAAACCCATGAATTTTGACTACCTCCTTGAACAATACGTAAGCTATCTGACTTGCATCATGGACTATCTTGTAGGGTATGAAATGGTCCATCTTGCTAAACCTACCTACTATGACATAGATATTGTCAAATCCTTGTTTGGTCCTTGGTAACCTTACAACAAAGTCCATACTTAAGCACTCCCATTGTCTACTTGGGATGGGAAGGGGTTGATAAATCCCTACATTGGAGGATGTGACTTTTTCCTTGTTGACACACTGTACAACACTCCACATATCTCCTGACATCTAAGTTCATCCTTGGCAAAATATAAAACCTTTGGACTGACTCTTGGGTCTTATTGACTTCAAAATGACCACTAAGTGCACCATTATGCTTCTCTTGAATCTTATTTTCTCTAATGGATCCCCTAGGGACACATAACTGACTCCCTTTGAAAAACAAGTCACTTTGTAAAGTGTAATCAGAAAAATTACTATGAAAGTGGTTCTTGTACTCCTTACACACCTTGTAGATATCTACAAAGTCTTCATCCTTAGCATATAGGTCCTTAAGACTTTCAATACCCATTCTCTGCAACTATACTTCTTGTACTGTCAATAGTCTTCTACTTAAAGCATCTGATACTTTATTTTTCAATCCTTTCTTGTGCTTGATGTTGAATGTGTAAGCCTTCAGGTACTCCACCCATTTCATGTGCTTGTGACTAAGCTTGTCTTGGGAGTTTAGGAAACTAAGAGCCTGGTTGTCTGAATACACCACAAACTCCTTAGGAAGCAAGTAGTTCCTCCATTTCCTTAATGCTTGGACTAGATTATACATCTCTAAGTCATAAGAATAGTACTTCTTCTTAGCATCACTGAGCTTCTTACTCTGAAAAGCCATCGGTCTTCCCTCTTGGCTCAAAATAGCTCCAATGGCCACATTACTAGCATCACACTCAACTATGAATAACCTCTCAAAACTTGGTAGTGTTAGGATTGTTTGAATGGAAATATTTTTCTTCAATAACTCAAACCCATGGTTAGCTTTCTCATTCCAAAAAATTTGGTTTTCATCCCTCTTTTGATAGTATCTAACATAGGAGCACAAATAGCACTAAATTTCTTAATGAATTTACTATATTATTGATCTAAACCATGAAAAATTCTCACCTTTGTTGCAGTCCTTGGAGTAGGCTAGTTGAGAATGGCGTCTACCTTGCTTGGATCCATTTTGAGATTGCCTTGAGACAATACAAACCCCCAAAGCACACTAGCTCCTGCTTCATGAATTCACACTTTTCCAAGTGTATCATCATCTCCTCTTCATGTAACTTATTGAATACAATTTGTAGATGCCTAAGATGTTCCTCTTTATTCTTTCTATAGATTATTATATCATCTAGATACACTACCACAAATTTTCCAATTTAGTCTTTTAGGACTCCATTCATGAGTCTCATGAATGTAGATGGGGCATTAGATATCCCAAATGGAATCACAAGCCATTAATATAAACCTTCTATAGTTTTGAAGGCTTTCATCCATTCATCTCCCTCATTGACTCTAATTTGGCGGTATCCACTCTTTAAGTCAATCTTAGTGAAAAAAATTGGCTTCTCCTAGATAGTCCATTAGTTCTTCTATCCTAGGGATAGGGAACCTATACCTAATGGTTATCCTATTTATTTATCTTGAATTAGTATAGAGCCTCCAATTTCCTCCCTTTTTGGGTGCTAAGAAAATGGGTACACCACAAGGACTAATGTTTTTCCTAATGAGACCTTGGCTTAGGAGTTCTTGGATTTGCTTGGAAATTTCCTCATTTTGTTGAGGGGTCATCTTATAGGAAGCCTTATTTTGAAGGGTAGCTCCAAGGATAAATTCAATTTGATGACTAACAGCTCTCTTAGGAGGTAGGGTTGATGGTTGTCCATCACTTACTATGCTCTTGTATTCCTGCAGCAACTCTTGCACTTCTTGTGGTATCTTTGTCTTCTTGATTGACTTGTCTGCATTTTATTCTTTAGGTTTCAACACTAGTGAAAATCCCACTCCTTCTCCTTCCTTTAAGATTTCTATAAACTCCTTTTCATGGACCATAAGGACATTAGGGCCTGAGGACTTCTTTTCTCCTTCTTCTAACAGTGATTGTATATTAAAAGTTACATTGTCTTTCTTGAAAGAATATGCATTATTTTCTCCATCATGCATGGCATGTCTGTTAAATTGCCATGTTCTACCAAGTATAAGGTGACATGCATCCATAGGTAGGATGTTACACAGCACCTTGTCTTTATACCTTCCAATAGAGAAGTCCACCCATGTTGTCTCATTCACAAGGACATGTCATTTGTTTAACCAAGTAACCTTGTATGTGTTACTATGTGGAAATATTTTCATCTTTAACTTGGTAACTACCTCCTCTTACACTATATTTTCAGTAGAACCTAAGTCTATTATGAATCTACACACTTTTCCCATCATTTTTCATTTCACTCTAAACAATGACCTTCTCTGGGTTGGTTACTCTTTGACTGGCTCCTTGATTTATGTTCTTCTCATCATCAAGTTCTCTCCTTCTTCAGACTCTAAGGGTACCTCGGGGTGTTTATTTCCACCACTAGGCTCCTCTTGATAAAATTTTACCCTCTTGTCATTTCCATGGAAGTAGAGCCTTTCTCTAAATACCTATATGCAGGGTGTCCCTTTGATTGTAGTGGTAGCACTTCATGTTGGTAAAATAGGAACCTCTTCCTTGATTATTGTTCCTTCCTCTTCCACTATTATTAGAGCCTCTTCCTCTATTGAATCCTCCTCTACTTGAACTCCCTTCTTGTTGTTCAGTAATTTTGGTTTCTCCTTGAGTCTTTGTCTCTGAACTTCTACCACCATATCCACCTCTCTGTCCTTTATTGTCTCTTCCTCTACCTCTACCTTTGGTAGTTCTTGAGTCTTTCTTCTTTCTTAACTTCTCTTGCACTTTAACTGCAATTTGGTGGCATCTCTGAATAGCATCAGGGGTAAAGAGACTCATCTCATCTTGAATAGTCCAGTTGAGACCATTAAGGTATCTAGATACCTTCACCTTCTCATTTTCTACAATTCGAGACCTCATGCATAGCCTTTGAAACTCTTTAGTGTAATATTTCACATCCAAATATTTCTATCTTAGACTTTGTCTCCTTTTATGTAACTGAATCTCATAATATTCAAGTACATATGCATCTCTAATTTTTTCTACCATAGCCTTCCATGTTTCAATAGGCTTCTTTCCTTCTCTCTCTCATCTTGGATAAATTTCCACCAAGTGAGTGCAAACCCTCTAAGTCTTTCCTTAGCTACCTTTACCTTTTGAGCTTTTGTTATGCTATCACACTCAAAGTGATTCTCTAGTCCTTCTATCCAATCTAGGACTATCTCTGGTTCCATCTTTCAACTAAAGATAGGAACTCCTAATGCTTTACCACTCAAAGCCTTTAGTTCTTTCAATAATGGTTCTTCAGTGAGGACAGGGTCAGCTTCAGGGACCTCATCATCTAATGCGTTCTCTTTACTCTTTCCTTCAACCTTATCCTTCACTTCCTCAATCTTTTCTTCCACTTGGTCCACTTTGTGTTCCAATTGTGCCAATCTCTCTCTAAGAAATCTATTCTCTTCTTCTTTCTCATCCACATTCTTTTCAAACTCTACATTTGTCACCATTGTAGACTCTCTTACTGACTCTGCTAGTTGAAACATTCACCATAAGCCAAATCTTGTTGGCTCTGATACCAATCTGATATATATACTCCTAGTGTTCTTTCACAATCCCAACTAGGCCTCTAAATGACTCTAGTATTAACAAGACCCTCTCTTCTATTATAGGATCTTTCAAGTCCTTACTAAACTCAACTAGGACTTTCCCCAATACCACTCTAGGGATTGGTATCTATTGTGCTTCATTAAGCGGTAAATATCATTCAATTTGCCTTCACTCCTTCACTCATCCTTGGATGTCTCCAAGCACTTTCTCACTCCAAAACTCAACTAGTGCTTGCACAGGGTAAAATCCATGCTTAGGTAAATTTATTTCATCCACATGATCCCATTTTACTTGGGTATCAAGACTCTTTCAAACGATTTCAAGGCTTTAGGAGAACTTGGACTTCTAGGCCTAATTGCTCAATTAGCCCTACTCAGCGAGTTTTTCCAACTTCTTTCAATATTTTCCCAAATGACCCCAAAAAAAATTTAGATTCAGACACCCTTTTCCAAGACCTCAAATATTTTTTAGGTTTTAGGATTCCAAGGCCACCGAACAATAGGTTCCTAGATTTAAGGGGAAATATGGCTAATTAGGGTAATATGGTGTAGTCTACTGATTTCTCCCTAAAAATGTCTCTAAATGGATTTTTCAATACTCAATCTTCCTAAGAGGTATCTATAAGACCTCTATGCATATGAAACTACCCTTTTTTCCACTCCTCCAATCGTTAACCTGCAATTATGCACTGTTAGCTCTTGTAAAACCTCTACCTGGAGACACAATGGTCGCCTAGGGATGACCATAAAAATAGAAAAATTACTCCTTTAAACTCCTACCTACATATTTACACTATAAAGAGATTCCCCTACCATATTTATCTAGTCCATGATTATTTTCATGGTTGGATTCTATGGGGGAGCCATTTTACTCACAACTACCCTATCAAGACCAGTAACAACACACTTTACAAAATAATTTAAAATCCTATGCTAATGAACTCACATAAAATTACAATGTAAACAAAAATTTCTCAAATCCACCTCTAAAACTCAAATACAACACTAACTCTTACTATCTAATCCATCTAACAATGCTCAAACACAAACATAGTTGACTGTATGCTCTCACAAAAAATATTATTCTTCTTGCTATTCAAAACTTGCATTACATCACCAATACATTGGGAAATGGGTTTCATGGTCTCTAAATATTCCTTCTCCATTTTTTTAGGCCACTACCATTAACTAACTTTTCTACTCACCGAATGGAATCAAACTTGACAATGTTGTCAAGCAACATTTTAGCAAGTTTTACATCTTTTGCTAAAACTTAGCATAATAATCTCCAATTATTATGACATGATGTAAAAACATAATAAAGGCCTTATTAGGCACAAATATAAGCCATGCTAAGCCTTCTAGGCTTTTTGACCCCAAATTCCCAATTTAGGCTAAAATGCACTAAACCCACTCAAAACCTTAAACATCTAGTTGGACTGATCCTAGTCTAGTCCAACTAGGTAAAAACATGCAAGACCTTCTAAGGTCAAAAATAAAACAACTAAGTTGGCTAGGGTTAGTACAAGCCACAAAAAATACATAGGGAATGGACTAGCCTAGGTTCTCCTGCACCACTTCTCCCAATTTATCAAACACATTTCCACTCTCTTGCACAGATGTATTGTTGGAAGCCTTTGAGACCATGGAAGAATCTGAAGAACCTATATTAGTTGTACCAAATGTTTCTCTGGATTCAGAATCTAGATTGATATCCCCTGATGCATTATTTCCAGTAGGAGTACCACTAGAGCTTGAACATGAGATTTTAGGTTCTCCATGTCCAAAATAAATCCTTTCTATTAGCTTCTAGATGGCATTGAAGGTGCTTCTATGACCGGAGATTTCCTTGGATTCCAAAAAGATTGATTTTTTAACATGAATGATTTTATCTCTACAAACTATCTTAAAAATGACAAGTAGCCTCTAGAACAGACTTTGAAAACTAATCACATGACTGGCTGAATGATTTGAATTTGTAAAATGAGGAGATTTCCATGTTTATTACTACTCTTCAAAAACCAATCCCTATGATGCTTCCTGAGGCGGGATATTTTAATCTCCAAAAGTGACCGCTTTTTTCAAATTTGCAAAAATCACTTGTTGAAATGATGGAAACTAATTCTGGAATCAGTGTTGAAAGAAAACCAAGAAATTCCTTGAGACTTTGCTACTGATTCTGGTAGAAAATTTCCATACAAGGAGTACAGATCCACAACTGGTACCTCAAAACAACCACTTGATACAAAGTTATGATCTTCCAAAAATGACTATTCAACAAATTTAACTCTGTTAATACTAGCAATCTGCATAAATTGCTTTTAGTTTTGATTTCACAAACCCATCATCTAAAACTCCTATGATCTAAAAACCTAGAACTAGATTGATTTTCACATAGAGAATATATGTTTTCCATTTTCTTGTTCTGATGGTCAATAGGTCAACCAACATTTCTCTTCCAAGTCAGCCTTTTACTAACTTTCTGAATTCAAACACAACAAAACTACACAAGTGGGATTTGGAATTGACTGAGAAAAATGGCCAAATGAATTGACCATGGTCTCAAAATGGAGATAGTTTATTTTTCATGAATATAACATGGGTAAATTCATTTTATGTCATGATTTCCAAGTGGGAAAGATATGTAGGCCTTCAAAACAAGTCACTTGGTAAAATCTGGAAATATGCAAAGTGCAGATTTAGGTTATCACCTCTGAATAGCTACCCCCAAAACATATCCAATTTGACTTTTGAAAGCTGAAAACCACTATATTAGCTCCATGATAATTTATTAACACATTTCCCGAGCCATTCATCATGATAATATTGGGGCATCATTCTAGTTGCATGCAAAGTAGGACTTCTCAATTGGGGCACTGTCTTTTTACCTTAGAGAAATTTCAAGTTGGTCACTCCAAATTTCTTCAAAATTTGAGAGTGCCAACACTACAATAATCACCTTCATTCCTAAGGACAACATTATAAGTAGGGTAAAGTTGTGAATTTATAAGTTATGCTTTAATGCACATTGTGAGTTGTTTATAATTTATAGATCTTGCAAGTTTGGTGAATCACCCTAGTTTCATTTTTAGTTTTAAAGTTAATGCTCTTCTCTCCCCTTTCCCTTCTAAGTTTGGTTTAGTTTTTAGGTGATTCAAGGGAATTCAACCCTTTTCCTAGAGGTCTACTTTCACCATAGGTCACCCACAACTTGAAAGTAGTCTCATGTTTCACAGGATCGCTAGGTTTCATACTTAGCCTTGCAGTTGCAATCCTTAGTGACAAAAATAGTAAAAGAGAGCTTCTCACCTCTAGATAATGACATGGAGAATCAACAATTATATAATCTAGTCCTGCGAGTAGTTCATGATATATAGACGATAGATCTAGAGGTTTCAATAGTTGATCTTCTCTCTTCACAATGGTGTTGTGTCCACTATCAAGGGTATTCAACACTTTCCAATGAAGTTTTCTTGGCCACTATCACGAACTTACTTCCCCTCCCTATCTCGATGTGGAGGAAATTGAAACCAACATCCTACTTAAGAAATGACTCTTGTCCTAGAGATAAACACTAATATTGTGGTTCCCCAATGTTCAAAAATCATTCTCCTAGATGAAACCACACCAATCATACCTACCACCTCACTCAACTCAAGTACTCACCAAGATTGAGTGGAGTTCCTTCCCTAGCCCACTCCTGAACCAATTAAGCTAGAAGATCTAGAAGCAGGGACCCAAGCTCCTAATAACAGGATATGCACCCTTAAATTTGATGGGTCCATATCTAAACAAAGGAGTGGAGCTAGTGTGGACCTAGTGTGGAGCTAGTGAATCCCAGAGGGAGATCTTTCCTTGCTTCTTACCAGTTTCAATTTGATTGCACCAACAACATCATAAAATGTGATGCCTTACTATTAGATCTCTTATTTACCCTTAGAAAAGGAGTCACCTTCCTTAAGATATTCAGGGACTCAGAGCTTTTAATCAAGAAGGTCACGAGAATGTGTATGTTTCATGACAAATGATTGGCATCCTATCATAATAGGGTATGGAGCCTCATAAAATACTTTGATGCATTGAATATTGAGATCATCCCTTGGAAGAATAACTACATACCAGATGACTTGGTGGTGGCTACCAGCATATTAGAACCCCTGGAGAGGTCTCACCTCTGAAGGTTCTCTATGGAAATTTTCCCTACTTTGGCTATCTTTGATAACATCGCCCACTTCCACCTCTTCAAGGATGCCAGACATATCGTAACCTTCCTAGAAAACATGGTAGTCTTTGAGAATTAGGTAGTGGAAGATGAACAAAATAATGATAGGGGGAAATATGAGGAAGATGGTATAATTAATCTTTGTACTAATACCATCCTTAAGGGAATGGTATCCTTCAAAATAATCTATGATTCGGATCTTAGGACTAAAGATAATTTTCCCCCCGCATCTCGCGGGGGAGAATATGATAAAGTAAACATTGGCAAAGATAGCCGAGAGAAGTGGGTATACATAGTTAAGTCGTGCAAACCATAGGAAAGGGAGATCATCATCAAATTTCTCAAAGAGTACATTGATGTAATTGTATGGGGATATGAAGACCTTAATACTTACAACACGTCCATCATGACTCATGTTATCCATCACAAGCATGACGCCAATACTTTTAGGTAGAATAAGAGACTGATTAACCCCTGATTACACATCTAATATTTTAGGTAGTGCAGAAACTTCTATCCATAAGGATTATCTTCCCAATCAAGCACACCACTTGGGTGGCTAACCTGGTTCCAATCCAAAAGAAGAATGGTGAAATCCAGTTATGTGTATATTTTTAGAACCTAAACAGAGTGTTGAAAAGGACAACCACACCCTTCCTTCATTGGATAAGGTTTATCAAATTGTGACTGGCTCCCGAATGATGTTGTTCCTAGATGGATACTCTAGATACAACCAAATCATTGTGAAATACAAATATTGAATGAAAATATCCTTTACCACCAAATGGGGAATGTTCACATACCAGAGGATGCCCTTTGGTCTCATAAATGCTAAGTAAACATTCAAAAAACCATGGATACCACCTTCAAATAGTTGGTAAAAAATACATAATCATCTAAATAGATGGTCTGGCAGGCTTCTCTCAAGAAAGACAAGATCATCACATTCACTTGACAAAACTCTTTGAGAGATGTCAGACATTTGGTATCTCCCTCATCCATATGAAATATATATTGAGGGTAGTGGAAGGAAAAATCCTCAGCCACATTATTCAAAAAGGGAATATCTATCGATCCTGAAAGAGTTGAGGCATTACATAAGTTATAGATTACCAAGAGAAAAATGCCAATGAGATCCTTCTTTAGAAAAATTACATTTGTTAGAAGGTTTATCAATGTTTTTGTGAAATTTTGAAACCTTTGGATGAGATGATGAAGATAGATGCCAAAATAGAATGGATCCAAGAGGCCAAAGACATCCTAAAATAAATCAAGAACTCTATAGTAGAGGCTCTGATGCTTTTCAATCAAGATTACTCCTTTCCCTTCCATATATATTCCTTTGCCTCCCTCCACTCCAATGTTGCGATTTTTCTCCAAAGGAAGGATGGGGATGAAAAACCTATAGCCTTCATGAATTCCCCTTTTAATAAAGTGGAAGTTTGATATTCCGCATTTAAATAGCAAGCCTTTTATTTGGTAAGGGAAGTCAATAAATTTAGGCACTACATTTTATGAAGTAAATTATATGTGGTCATCCCTAACCAAGATGTTAAGCCGATGCTTCTACAGAGTGAGCTTGGGGAACGTAGGAGAAAATGGATGGTCATTCTTTAGGATATCAACCTTGAAATACAACCAATGAAATTATTTTAAGGTCAGGGTTAATCATAGTCAATAGCAAAAGTTGGTCCCTACATTAATTTTCAATAGTATATTGTTGAATCCTTCACCCAAGACCCCTGGTATGCTGACCTAGTCTACCTCCTACTTAAGAAACGATGTCCAGAAGGACTCACTACCACCAAATGTTGGGTGCTCAGGCTCAAGAGTTTCCATTTCATATTAAAGAAAGGAAACTTATTTTGATGAAATTACAAAATAATCTACCTAAGATGCGTAGATCATGATCAAGCACAAAAGATGATTCAGGAATTCCACAGGTAATTCAGAACCAGAGATAGATCTGTCGATGCCACCAGACACCAAATCTTTTGAAAAGGTTACCACTCACCCCAAATATTCAAAGACATGCATGACCATGTCAGACATTGTCACACTTGTCAATTTGTGGCCTCTAGGGAGAAGAATCATGTAAGACTTAAGACAACTCACACAACTGAGAGGGGGGTGAATAAGTTGTGACCCAAAAATTCAAATCATTATCCAACTTATAAAATTAATCTTAGATATAAATGATAAACATGAATGCAAGATCATAACATAGTAATCAATACATAATACTAATAATATATTTGATGTGGCAACCTAGTTAAGGGAAAAACTATGATAGGGATCAAACCCACAAGATGAATGTACTCTTTTAAAAGAACTTACCCTGTTAGGAGTATTACAAAGGGGAATGCAGATGCATTTAGGCACACTTCCTAAATATCACTTCTCAAATACAACAAGGGATTCAACCCTAAGAAGGCTCACTACCTTACAAAAATCTCTAATTACAATTCATAATGGATAATAGTTCATATCTCATGAACTGACTAAAAGAATCTTTGATTATGCAAATACATTTTCAATGAAGCACATAAAATCTTTGCCTCAATTGTAGATTCAACTCATACCTCTTCTCATTCACTCATCTACACACACACCACACTTTGCAATCACAAATGATTACATTATTTATATATTACATCAACTAGGTCAACCAGGGACCTAATTACAAAATATTAATTTATTATATATCTCAATACATAATTTGATCCATTCAATGTTATTTAAGACATAGAAATGATCAATAAAAACATCCTCGAACATGCTCCAGATCCATAAATCAATCCATTCTCCTATGCAACACGCTACGCTACCATGTCGTCCAATAACAATTAAGAACACCAACATGCCACATGAAAGTTGCCAAATCTGATCATAGAACCTAATGTGATCCAGAAACACAAGTAGGACATGATCTAGAAAAATTATCAAGCAACATCAAATAACACGACATCAACAGGAACAACTGTATCTCACAATCCACACTTATCTCTATAATATTCATCAGGAACACTAATTAGCAACGATTGTAATAAAAGAAAAATATCTTGTCAACATCCAAATCATGGACTACTAAAGTTGAGGACACACATCCATGTCCTAAACTCACCACAAGGTTAGAAACAAATAATATTTCATAACCGATCCAATAACTACAACATTGTCTCTTCCTTAACAACCAAAATAACAGTCTCTAATAAATCCTTCATAGCGTACTTAAATCATCATGTGAACCTCTGCAAGTTTAGATAGATCAACTATAGACATCAATGAAACCATATGTACCTTTGTAGCATCTGATATTCAATATAAGAGTCATACCAAAGTAATCTTCTCGTTGAACATATCAGGAAAACATAGGAATAATGTCACCAACATTAGGAATATGTTGACATTAATGACAAAACATCAATATCAGTACATATATACACAATCTCTAACAATATCCCAACAATCTCCTCCTTTGGCATTGATGGAAATATATGATATGAAAAATCAAATCAATGCACAAAGTAACCATATCAATAGTACTACCGGAAATATCCACAATATATCTTTCAAAGTCTCTCTAACAAACCTTCTCAAATAGTAAGTAATCTCTCTCTCTCTCTCTCTCCACTTCTCCTTTTTAGTCTCAAACTTTTTTTCACATAACTCTTTCCCCCTTTGACATCAATGACAAAGGCACATATATGCACTAAGTCATAGAATCCAAAAAAAATATGAACATTTGACTCTTCAAGCTAACTACTCCCTCGGAGTGAAGCCACCAAAAACATCAATATATAATAATGGTGAACTATGTAAGTACATTGGAATGATGCAAAATAATACATCTCTAGCTCTTATCAGGAGGGGAAATTAACCAAGGCTTACCTGGGATATATTCAATCTTCTCTTTTTTAGATACATATTCCAATCTGACTTCTTTTTCATTGACCTTGTCTCTCAAGAAATGATATTTGATAGAAATATGCTTTGTCTTTGAATGTAACACGCGGTTCTTTGAAATATTGATAGCACTTGAATTTTCATAATAGATAGAAATGGACTCGTCAATACTTAATTTGATATCTTTCAACATGTGATTTATCCACATCACTTGTGTACAATTAACAACAACATCAACATATTCAGCTTCAGCAGTAGATTGTGAAATATATTTTTTCTTTATACTTGCCCATGAAACTAACCTCTTTCCCAAGAAGAACCCTCCACCACTTGTTCTTTTTCTATCACCCACATTTCCTACCCAATCCACATTATTAAATGAACTCAATGTAAAAATAATCATCCTTTCCATACCATAAGACATAATCAACTATCCCTTTCAAATATCTAAATATCCTTTTAAGAGAAATAACATGTGATTCCTTTGGTTCTCTTGAAATCTTTCAACAATGCAAACAACATTCACAATATCTCATCTAGTTTGTGTCAAGTATAGAAAACCTTCCATCATTGATCTCTATCTTGTTTGATTTTATTTAGGTGAATCACCATCCTTTGTAAATTTTCAACCATTAATCATTGGAGTACCAACAGGTTTTGAATCATCCATACAAAGTTTCTTCAACAATTCTTTCACATAATTGGACTGAGATATGAAAATACCTTTATTAGTATGTGTAGTTAGTAGACCAAGAAAAAAAAATCTCACCTATCATGGACATCTCAAAATATTTTTGCATCTCATCAGCAAATTCCTTACTCAGCATGTCATTTCCACCAAAAACAATATCATCCACAAAGACTTCAACAATCAAAATATTATCATGATCAACTTTCAAGTATAAGTTGCTATCATCAGTACCTTTACTAAAACCAAGCCTCAATAAATATTTATCTAACCTTGCATACCACCCTCTAGGTGTTTGTTTCAACCCATATAATTCTTTCTTCAATATGCAAACCATGTCATCTTCATTGGTCAAAGGAAAACCATTAGGCTTCTCAATGTATACTTCCTCTTCCAACTCTCCATTCAAGAACATAGACTTAACATCCATCTAATATACCTTTAAACCTTTGTAAGTAGAATATGAAAGAAACATCCTTACAAATTCAATTCTATCAATAGGATAAAATGTCTCCTCAAAATAAATACTTTATATCTATGAGTATCCCTTGCAAACAAGTTTGGCTTTGTTCTGAACCACTTCACCTTATTGATTCAATTTGTTTCTGAATACCCATTTAGTATCGATCACACTTTTGTCCTTAGGTCTGGGAACTAGAATCCATGTCTTATACTTCCCAATTTGTTCCAATTCTTCTTCCATTTCTTTAACCCAACTTTCACCTTTGCATGATTCATTAACATCCTTAGGTTGAATCTTAGAAATCAAACAAATTTCATTCATAGTAGTTCTTCCTCTAGTCTAAACACCATGATTCTTATCACCAATAATATATTTATCTAAATGATTTAATTTTACATACCTTGGAGTTTTTGGATTCGCATTTGTAGAAGACTCTTGTGTTTCCACTTCTTTCTCATTTGCAACTTCTTCATTATGTTCTACCGAACCATTTTGATTCTGATTCTAATTTTGTGCTTGCACAATCTGATTGTCTTCTTCATCATCTGATTCATATCTGCAAGATCTAATTTGTTTCTGATAATTCTCGTCCAGTTTGACATTTCCACTTTCAATTATCTTCTTCAACCTTTTGTTATAAAACCTATATTCTTTTCTTTTTGTATAATAACCAAGAAAGATTCCTTCATCACATATAGGATCAAATTTTGCTAAATATTCATCTCTTATGATATAACATTTTCTTCCAAAAATTCAAAAATATTTCACTATAGGAACACGACCATGACAAATTTCATAAGGTGTCTTACCAATGCCTTTCTTGATTTTAACTCAGTTCAATGTATAGACAACACTACTAAATTCTTCTCTCCAATAGATATGTGATACATATCCTTCAATCATCATATTTATTGCAGGGTCTAAGATAGCTATATTTCTTCTTTTTACAATGTCATTCTATTGTGGGGTTCATGGAGCATACATTTGCATCTTTATTCCTTGATCTTCACAAAAAGTGTTAAACCCAGTGGATGTAAAATATCCACCTCTATCTAATCTCAAACACTTCAACTTCAGACCTGTCTCAGTCTTAACCATAGCTTTTAAAAATATTTAATTTGTCAAAGGGTTCATATTTTTATTTCAAAAACCTAACCCACACCATTCTAGAATAATCATTAATAAACAAAATGAAATACATGTCCTCATAACAGCTTCTAGTTCTTGTAGGACCACATAAGTCAGTATTCACCAAATATAGAAATCCACTTGAAGAATAATTCTTTCTCTTAAAATTAGATTTATTCAACTTACCCAGTTAACATTCCTTACACATTGCATTAGGAGGCTTCAATAGTTTAGGTAGATCTCTAACTACTCTTGTAGTTCTTATCTTCACAATGTTATCAAAGTACACATGACAAAATCTCTTATGCAACAACCAACTATCATCAATCTTAGCAATCAGGAATGTATTCTCAGGATTATTCTAATAAAATACATTACCTTTAGTCTTTCTTCCTGATGCAATCTCAATTCTAGAACTTCCAATAATTTTGTACATTCCATCCTTGAATTTTAAGTTGTAACCATTATCAACTAGTTTTCCAACACTCAAAATATTGTACTTCAAACCTTCAACATATAAACCATCATCAATATTATTCTTACCATAAAGTGCTATGGAACCTCTAGCTTTTGATTATACAAGGAGTGTCATGACCAAATTTGAAAATGCCACCATCATACTTCTCCAACTATAAAAGTTTTTTTTTTTAAATCTTCATACATGTGTTGTGAACGAACGCTATGAATAACCCTTTCATCCTTTTTATCTACATGTGAAACTAAGGCTTCTTCTTCATTCAAGAAACTAGGATCTTCATCTTTTATATAGCTATAAACACAATCTCATCTTTACTCTTTTCAGATTAATCATCAGTTACACCTTTATCAGCAGCATAATAACACTTCTTCTGATATTTAGGCTTAAATTTATTGGAAATAATGAGAAGTGTGTACTGAGAGAGGAGGGGTGAATCACGGGGTGAATCACTACCTCTAAAACATTTATCTCTTTTATCCTTTAACCTTTATGTAATCAATTGTTTATCCAACCATCTGATCTATACTATCTTTGTGTAAGACATATCAATTCTTTAACTTAATCAAATATGTAAACATTCATAGAAATATTCATGAAAGTAATTGACTCATAACACATGATATATAATATCGCAGAAAACCTCTGTAAGAAGGTAAAAACTACAGTGGGGATGGCACCCACAAAATATTTACTATCTGCAAATTGGAAGGGGTCAGTTAAGGCTTACAATTCGATCACTTCTAATGATCTACCCTATTAGGAGTATCATGTGGAGACCTATTAAAGTCTACTCTGTTAAGAGCTTTAGCAACACTATTTAGTGTGCACTCGGTTAAGAGATTTACAAAGGATTGTTAAATCCACCTTCCTTGAAAGGATTTTTACTTTTGCTTCACTTGTTAGAATGTAAGAAAATTAATGTTTGAACTGATTGTATACAATCTACTATTTCTTATTATAGATCCATTCAAGATTACATGTATATATGTATCACCTATTGTGATTGAATAATACCTCTATTGCTCAGTAGCCTCTGTTCTTGGTTATTGATAACCAATTTCATCTTTTGTTGTTCTGGTTCTTGAAACTCTCAGTCTAATCCATAGATGTGTTCATTGGCTACTTTCATCCTCTCCTCATACATTTAGAATGATCACAATATCTATTTATAAGATAGATTGACCTAATTAAGTTTCACATAAAACAAACTTAACTCTATGATCATAGGTTCACAACTTTACCTTGATCTCCTAATCTGCATGTTTTTAATCAGTTAGACTGATTAAAACTATTACAATAATGTTGTTTGTCCCTTAAGTAATGGTTTTAAAACAAAAAAAACTCTATAAATAGAATATGATTGTTTTATTTGACGTGGAAGTTAGATCCACTTTTTTCTGGGATGTAAGTGACTTTTGGTGTCTGATGCTCGGTTTGCTCTAAAATCAGTTTGACTTTCTTTCGGTTTGCATTGTTTTCTTCTTTTGGTTTGCACTATGCATGTTCTCTTAGTTTTCACTATATCTTCTCATCTGGTTCCTCTATCGGTTTCCTCCTGTCGCATTCTACTTTATCTATCGGGTTCCTCTTGAACTTAACACATTCAGCGATCTTTGATATCTGTGCTTTCGGTGATCTCTGAAATCTGTACTTTCGGTGATCTCTGAAAGTCTATCTTTTGGTGTAGGTTTACCAAAAGTTCAAAAATTGTTTTCCTTTTATATACTAATGGAAAAATAATGTCTTCAATCTCCCCCTTTGACATTAATATCAAAAATTGATATGTGTATGAATACTAACATGTTTAGCATGTACACCATGTAAATATCTTGTATTTATATGACTCCCCCTAACTGTATGAGTTATAGTATATATGTACATGTATACTTATACTTGCCTTTCTTTATTTCCCCTTTTCACCTTATGATATATGTGTTGGTGTCTTTTTATGTTGCTACAAAAACTACAATAACCTCTTCTTCTTATGACTGTTTTATAGAGAAGTCACCTCCAAATATTGGTTCATCCAAGAAAAGGACCAACTAACAAGCACTCTTACAATACTTCTACTCTTTAGGTTCTACTATACCAAGGGGGGATACCCTAAAATACCTTCTAATATTTCTATATGGTATTATCAAGTAGTAATCTCACAATAACTCAACATAACTGGGAGATACTAGATGATTGGCTAATTACCCATTGAACATCAACCATGAAATGGAGCATGAGATAGGAATTCACAACAAACTTGAAAAAATATAGACTTAATGGATTTAAATGTTTGTTTATAGGAGAACATAGCTGATATGCAACTAGATATGCAATAGTACAGAACTTGTCAACTTTAGATTAGTGCTTTATCCATTGGGCTACACTCTGACTTAGATACAATATACTGAAATTGATAATCATCAAAGATTCTAGGCCATAACACAATTATCCCAAATCCCTACTACCAATAAAATCCTAGGACATGTCAAATGAATCTATCCATTAATTAGAGCCTGATTTAATCTGATCCTAGATATCCTAGATCAGAACTCTCAAATAAGTACATAAACATAGAGAAAGTCTATGCTAATGAATTAGAAAATGCATAACTCACAAGACACATGACATGGGAGAGATTGGAATCCAGATCTTTGTATTAAATTTAGAGAATCATATTCCAGCATACAAAAAGTACTCAGAGATAACCTCTTCAAGAACTTGCAAAAGATCTCTCAGCTTTATTTATGACTTTCATAGCTATCTAGTACAAACTATACTATATTTCCCCCTTTGACTGAAACTTTGCAAAATTGCTTACAATCCAATTTTTCCAGCCCTTTCCAATGATCTTGGGAATCCTTTTATTGAATAGGATTGCAACAAGCTACGGATCACTTGGAATAAGGAAAAAACAAATGACTCAACAAAAAGAAAAAATAACAAATGAAGTGATAACCACTTTTGTTACAATAAATATTCAACATATTTTGTCTTCTGACCACTTGGGTGCTTTTAACTGCTTCAAAGTTGTTCAGAAGCAGCCACCTGGAATCTGTTGTATTTTTTCTTGTTGATGTAGGATCTTTACCTTTGTCTCATTCATCAATTAGGAACACTTCCACTTGTTTTCTTTCACACACTACCACCTTCTCCTTGATTAACTGTATTATATTTGTCCTTTCAGGAGGTATACACTTCATCAGTTGGCCAATCAAAACTGGTGACTTCATCTTTTTTTCTGTTAATTTCATCCCAACTAGCACTTGCCTTCTCAATCTCCTCTTTCTAGAATTCAAAAAATGCTTGGGCTTTGCTAATAATTTCCACAGTTTGGACAAACAAAAGTTTGCTTTCCAAAGTAACAATGTTGTTAGTCCTAGTGGTCAATGCCTCATTCATTTGTCTTAGCCACAATGCCTCACTCTTTATGTCACCACTCTTATTGAAAAGGTTAGGAAAAATCTCACATCTATCCTTTGAATATTCTCTCCTTAAAGCTTCTATCTTTATGATGATGATGCTTCTCTTGATGTCCATGTCCACCATTAATTTCAGGCATTTGTATGTACTGGATAAAAAAATATCAATATTGTTTTCTTCCTTGGATATGGAATAGAATAATTTCAAATCAGCCTTCTTTCCTTTCCATCTATACATGATCAATCCCCATTGATCCTTGTCTACATCATACTCATTTATTATGCTAATAACCTTTTTTCCTAGTGAATAAAGAGTAGAAAGACTTATTTCCTTAGTACACTGCATAAGGGTGGAATATATTTTATCATAGTACCTTTGTTTTACCCATACCTCTTATTCTTTAAATGTTGAGGAGAACCTTTGTCATTTTTGTCAGCGGGGGAGAAGAGGGAAGAAAAAATGGGGAGAAGAGAGAAAAATGAGAAGAGATCAAATGAGAAGAGAGAAGAAAATGAATAAATAAGAAGAGAGAAGCAAAATAGAAGAAGAAGAGAGGAGAGACATTTTTTGTGTTGGAACACTTGATAAATCTTTTGTTAAGTGTTTCCATCAATGCCAAAGGGAGATATTGTTGGAAAGTGATCCTTTTTTATGATATAAATCATGTTTTGGATTTCATTTATGGAAACATATCTGGCATATTGATCGATTGATTTGAAGTTAAGTTTTGATGATTCAGTTCTAAAATCGACTAAGTACAGAAGTAGAAATACAGAAGTATTTAGGTATCAAAGATTGAGATCAATGATTAATGGTGAGAGATATTAGAGGAAGATACTATGGGGTATGTATGATCTACATCTAAGATCATTTTTATTTCGGTGATGATTACAGAGATTTAGAGAGATTTGAAGGTAGGCGACAGCAGCAAAACAGAGATAGTAGAGCAGTTGAAATGTAGCAATGATTTGGGGAGTATGGCGTAGACTCCTGGAAAGATAAGTTGGATTATGGTTTTGGATAATCTATATTTTGATTATGTAAGAGTGCCGACTATGTATTTAATATTTTCTTTATTAAATCTATTTTGTATTGAGAGTCGATTATGTAATATTTGGTTAAGAGAGCCGACTTGGTAAAGATTTTTTCTATATATATATATATATATGAAGACTTTTTTTAGAGAGAAGATATGGAAATTTAAGAGTGATGGTTATGTAATATGAATAGAAGAGCAGAGGATGATAGAGATCACTGCAGAATTATGACTAGAACTATCTAAGAATTCAAGATGCTTGTTTTGTTCATTAGTGAGAACACTTTCTAACAGTAGTATTATTGTAAGAGTTGTAAGCTCATTTGGCCCCTAACAAGGTGTTGTATACCTTTAACAGGGTTGTATTCCTCTAACAAGGAATTGTACTATGTAATATTCATCTCCTAACATGGCTAGGTCTCCTAACAGGGACATTATAATTTAGTGCATGCTTGTGGGTACCATCCCCACCGGGGTTTTCCCTTGGCCAAGGTTTTCTCGACAACAAATAATGGTGTTATAAGTTATGTTTTATTTGCTTATGTTCTTTTGATTACAGTATGCTTATGGTTTATGTGGAATTGGTTTAAAGTTTATTTTAAGTGTTGTAATAGTGATTCACCCTCCCTCTCAGTATTACTTAATCCTAACATATCATGCAATCAAGAAAGAAGAAAATTATCAACTATTGCATAAGTCTGCTATAAATTTAATTACTTTCACATGGTATTAGTGATAGGTTAAGAAGATTCAAATGATGGAGTCCACCTTGGGTCGCCGGGTACATGAAGATTGGTAATGGCGAGTGTATCAATGGGAAATGAATATATTCATATATCAATGTATTCATTGCAACAAGTTATCATCATGATCGTTGTGATGTAGATATGAATTGGACAAGGATATAAGAAGTGGATTAGTGGTGGTGTTACCCAAATTTCCCATTCTATCAATTTTTGGCTACAAGTGGAGTAAATGAGGCTCCCACAAGGTTAGCTCCCAGCTTGTATGGTTTCTATCATGACTCATGGTCTTTTCTTTTCTCTCTGCATGTTTTCTAGGTTTGGTTTTTCCTTTTTTCATGTCTTGAATCCCTGGATGCAAAAAACCCTTTGATTTCATGTTTACACCCTAGCTTATTCATGACTTGGTCTAATTCTTCATTACCTTTTTCCAAGTGACTTAAGTTTCTTATAAGTCATGTGCACATTAATATTTCCTTGTTTATCTCTTAGTTGCACAAACCATGAGGAATATTCCATATCATTCAGTGACTTAACGTGAACCCTTGATTTAGATCTTGATCATGTGTTGTGTGTGAAGTCACGTAATGAAACTAGAGTTAGTCAAAGTATTTTGAGATTCAGTGACTCGATATATTGATTAAACATGGGTTGTTGATGCAGATCAGATTATGTGGCTTGTGCTAGATCTCATGATAGACCAGGGGTCAAGGAATTCATTCCATAACTTCAAGATTACTTTAGTTGCATGATCTCATAATCTAACTTAAGGTTTAGACATGGTTTTCTTTTTTCCTTAGTCGCATGATCGCCAGATGAACTTGGAGTTAAGAGAAAGACTCAGAGATCACACACAGATTATCAGTCTGATCCAAGATGTGTGGCTTGCGCTGAATTTCTAGATGAATTGGTCAAGTCAAAAAATATCAAGATATTATGCTCAAACTATTGATTCAAATCTAATCTTGTAGATGGCATGAAGTCACAGAATAAACGCTCTGGTTAGAAAATACTCTCGTGACTTAGATATATGCTTAGCCGCATGATCTCTAGATGGACTAAGATTAAATTTAAGTTAGGTAAATTTGAAGATGGGCCCGTCGAGTTATGATCTGAGTCATTGATCAAGATCAGATCATGCATTGTGCGTGAAATCTTGGAATAAACCCATAAGTTAGAAAATCATCCGACGACTTTGAGTTTTCTTCAGTCGTTGAATCTCTAAATAAACCCGAGCCAAGGAATTTAAGTAATGTTAAAGTTCAAATTAAGTTATGGATGATATCATGGTCGTTGATCAAGATCTAATCTTATGGCTTGTGTGAAATCTTAGAATGAACCCAGAGTTAGGCCAGATGCTTGGAGACTTCAATATTACTTCAATCGTGTGATCTCAAAATGAATCAGAGTTATAATGAAGTTAAAATGGGATTAGTTCAGAGTTTGCAATGATAGATTATGATCCATTTATCAAGATTAGATCATGCATTGTGCATTAAATGTCAGAATAAACCCTTGGTTTAGTGAATCTTCTAATGACTTGGAGTTTCCCTCAGTCACCAAATCTCCAGATAAATCATAGTTGTAGCAATTAAAGTAAAGTTAAGGTTCTGAGTTTGTAAGGTTTAATTTTGGGTTGTCAATCATGTTTTGATCTTGTGGTTGTCTCATGATCTCACAATGAAAAAGATATTCTCAAAAGGTTTAGATTTTTGGCACAGACCGTGGATGTATTTCTAATTAGATAGTTGTCTCTTGATCTCACAATAAAATTGAATATACTTCTATGCTTTGGAGATTAAGCGCAAATAGTTGATCTTAGGTCTGATCTTGTGGTTCTCGTGAAGTCTTGCAATAAACTCAGAGTTAAGAAAATGATCTAGAGACTCAGCGACATAAATAATTTCAGACACCCGAGGATGAAGATGAGTCAAAGGAAAGTTAAGGCTAAGGTCAGAACTAAAGTTAAAGAATGATCACGTTGAGTTTGATCGGATGGACTGCACAAAGTCTCAATGAAGAAGTGATCAAAATCTAATGATCAAGGCATTGCACCAAGATGACATGTGGCATGGATGACATCATGGGTCCAGGGCTAAAATAGAGTAGTAAAGACACAGTAAGTAAAGAGGATCTGATGGTGGGTGTAATCCCTCGATGGCCAAGATGAAGATGTTTAATCTTTTGTCTACAATCAGATCTGAGCTCAAAGACATAATAAAGATAGAGACAAAGATCAAAGGCTATGTTTTAAAAGGAAATCAAGTCATTTTCTGAACTGTTGATGCAAGTATTCCATGCCTCCTGTGATCATTATAAATAGATATTTAAATATTCAAATCTAATTCTCAGGGTTTCATGGTGGTGGCGTGGTCTTTCAAAGTCTTAGACAGGGTAGATGAGTCTGTCGCTTATTCTAATTGAATTTATGGTGATAGGAGATGTATTCATGATTGTATCTGATCTTCTGAGATATTTTCCCAAATGCATTTATGGAAGACTTGATTTTTTTAGGGTTTTTGCATTGTTTAATGGATATCTATTGTAACCCTAATTTTCCCCTAACTAATCAGATGGATTGACTCTCGAGCCTGTGTGCTAGGGGAGGTTGTATATAACTATTTTTAGAAGATTTTTTAGCTAGGTTATTTAGCTCATGCAAGAATTTATGTGGCATTCTCTCTGCCCTTAGGTTTTTATTAGTTTGTAATTTCTCATTGAATTCTAGATTATGTAAAGGCATTTTGTGATATTTTCTCTATTCCTAGGCCTTATTTTCTATATTTCTCTTAAATGAATTATCATATAGTGACTGGTGTTAGAGAATTTTAGGAGTTCTAAAGTGCTCTTTCTTTCTGCATCTTTGTGCACTACTATGAATGATTTGATTTAGATGATCTTGTGGATATTTTTCAATCCCCTATCATTTTGTCTCATTTCTGTGCCTATCTTCTGGAGTGAGTATCTATTTGAAGGTCATAGTTTGTGTCTATTCTGTTGAATATGATATTGTTTGTGAAATATTCTCTTTCCCTGAATAGCCTCTTTTCATTCCAGGCCTCTCTATGAAACACTTATCCAAGCCTATTCAGGAAGTTGTGTTCTGATAGATTCAAGATTTCATGCTAGCTTGGTTACTATGTTATGATTCATGTTACCTTAGGTGTATCACCTTGTAGGATAATTTTATTTTCAGTCATTTCCCTTTAGTTCTCCTTCTATCACTTTTCTTTCCAAGTTTACTTTCATGTTAAAAGAAGATAAGGTGATTATCCAAGAGGAAGCATCCTAGAATATAGAGGCTTCACTTTAGTTAGCAGAGGTCCCACAACATAGAAGTGATTCCCATGTTATACTAGATTGTTAAGCTCAAGTGCTTAACAGGGTGTAAAATTTAGTGTATAACAGGTTGATAGCAACATAACAAAAGTGTTTGACTTTATAATATGAAAAGATCATTACAGAATACTACATTCCAATCAAGAGGATTGATGAATCATGATTTTATTTAGGTTGAAGACTAATTAATTGATGTTAGTAATTAGTTTGATAAGCTTAGTCATAGGAAGAAAATATATGAATAAGGAGATGAAACGCGACTTCAAAGCAAGCGTGAAACATATATGTTGAAATCTTCCCAATACAATGTCGATAATATGACTTGATATGGAAAGAAAAAGAGTCTTCAAGCCCCATTATAGGGTCATCTATAAGAATTAGATTCTGTGAAGAATAAATCAAATAGATTTTTTAATAATGATAGAGATTTTTACATATCCATTGTGTAAAGATCACATTTGCAAGAAGTAAGGAGTAATCGTCCAGGAAATTCTGCAGATTCCCAGGAAGTTTGAGAAATCAAGACAAATGCTCATAAGAAAGAAAGTAATAAAATTTAAATTAGGAATCAACCATAATCCAATTTGTATGGAAGTGGCACATATAACCTTGGACATTCAAGATAGGTCATGAGAAAGAGTTATGGATTGTTCGTTTTTATGAGAACAATGACATAGTTATTTTAGTATGTTCATTACCCGACTCATTGTGTAATGAAATTGTGGATTCAATAGAATATTGAGACACTAAGTGATGCAGAGTGATAAATGTGGTGGGAATCAAATCAATCTAGGTTAGACTTATAAGGGAAATACAAGGTTCCCCAAACTCTCCCAATAGAAAATGTTTCACAAACTCCTCCAACACCTTTGCAATGACCAAGGTGGATGTCTTAGGTCTATACAAGGTGGGTTAAAGAGGTTTCAAAAAGTTTTAGGCTCACAAGCAACACCCAACACCCAAATTTTCCAAACTATCTACTAGACCTAATGGCTTTCCCAGTAGGTCTCTAGGGACACAAATATGAAGTCTTCTTACAACTTTTCCAAAGCACTAGAAAAAATATCTATGGTTTCTGATACCCTTTTCAGCATAATTTAACATACCAAAAGATTAACATATGTTGTTTTGGACCAACCAAGATATACTCAGACTATACCCCTACTTCAAGCATAAAATATGGTTATTTTACAAAGAAAGTGTAAGTTTTGGTTACTCCCAAACACCAATACTTTCAACAGTCTATAGAAATGACTCCAAACCAAGGAAAATCCAATAAATTTGGTCCTCAGACCCTTTCAAGTATAAAACCCCCAAATAGGTCTCTCACAAGCCTCAAAACTAAGGTTTTCTCAATGTATGACTTCCACTCACTTCCAGTATTAACCAATGGTGGATTCACCATTCATACACCACACTAAGACACTCCAAAATCTTAAACACACCCCTTGTTCAACTAGATTAGTGGTTGTTGCTCCCAACCAAGCAACTTCTTCAAGTTTCAACATACAAATTTTGTGATGATCACCTTATCATATCAACTCTTTGGAAACATATTATTTTATAATAGTGTTGTACATGTCAAATGTGCATTATTCCATGAGAAATAGAAATCACATTTATGGAATGATTCTTTCACATTAAGGAATTTATCAAAACTACTATAGAAAATAGAGATTTAGTGAGGACAGTCAATGTAAAGATTTTGAAATGGAAGCAAAAAGACTTAAGAGAATCCAAATATGTCTTACATAACCATACATATGTCCTCCAAGCATTATAAAATCCAATGGAATGATTTAGAGATCAAAGCATACAATGAAAGTTGTGAATTTCTAAATTTAATTACATTTCTGAGTAACTGTTGGTATAATCCTTCACCAGTCCATACCATACCATCTCCCAAGCATTCAAGGGTGTTTACAAGATGGTTTTAAACTTAAACAGTCCAACCCAAGTGGAATCAAAGGTAAAATTTGAGAATGTTGATGGATGCAGCAGTAGATCAAGTCATGAAGGGCTTGAATGTGAAGGAATGCTTCAAGAGGGGATAGTAGTATGTTCTTTGGTGGTGAAAGATGGAAAATAGCAAGGTACCATGGCTAATAAGGAAACCAAAATGTCAAGTGATTTTTTGGTGTGCCTAGGTGAATGGCATGGTGAAGACCAACAAGAGTTGGAAGTAGATGAGGAAGAATCTAGAGGTGGAGTCATTGGAGAGGCTAAGGAAGTAGCCATGAATGTAGAAGAAGACTTGGAATGTCAATAGATAAGGCATGGGATCCATGGTGCAATGGTCTCAAGGCATGGGACTAAGGATGAGGAGAAACAAGGTGTTGACACTCCAAACATGGAGATGTTGTAGGATGAAGAAGACATGGCAGAGTGCCTATGGTTGGTACTAATGATCAAGTTGTAGGTGTATAAAGTTGATGGAATGTATATTTGTGATCAGCTACTGGTCTAAATTTTACCCATGGGGGGTAAGAATAAATTCAAGATGAAATAGTGCATTATGGATCAGCAACAAACAAGGATGCCATAGATCACAACGGGTAATCTTTTTAAGCCAAAGGTTAAAATGATGTTGTTTTATTTTCTAATATGTTTTGTTGCAGGACTTTCCAAGAGGACTTGGAAAAATTTTAAAGTTGGGGAGTATGGTGCAGGAGCACTAAGGCCAAGCACAAAGGTCAAAGAGGAACACTAGGGTCACTCATGGATCCTATGATATTTTAAGATAGATAATGACCATGAAGGGTCATTTGCAATGTAATAGGACTAATTTGGTCATTTGATAAGGTTTTGATTAAGTGTTGATCATTTTGGGAAATAAGATCATGTAAGCCATTTTGGCACTTAAGGCTAGAAGAGCACATTTTGGGGTCACTTTATGATCCAAGAGTAAATGAAGTTGATGAAGACCTATAAGGTCACTTATGGATGTAATTTGGCCATTAGAACCACTAAATATTGTAAAATGCACTAAAAGTGCCAAAAGGATGTAATAGGCAAAATATGGCATCATGAGGGTTTAAGGGGTGGTTAAGGTATAGAATTAGGAATGGATCCTAAAAGGCCTTTATAAGATTAATTCAATAATATAAATGCAAGGGGCTTTGAATTTTTTGAGTTGACAACTATGTTGGCAACTTGACAATATTAACCAAAATGTAACAATCAGTTTAACTGATTGCAGTCAGTTTGCAAACAGTTCGCCAATTGGGAAACCATTATAGAGGCAAATTTGTGTAGGGAGTGTGTGAGGAAATAGAGTAGATAGGTAGGATGTGCATGTAGGATTCAAAGGAAACAACTATAATAATTTTTGAATCTATAAACAAAGTCATTTCTTGCGACAGTCATTTCTGGTCGTAAGGGCACAGTCCCTGTTTCTGTGGTATTTAAGACCTTTAACAATACAAAGCTGATTAGGAAATAGAGTAGGTTGGTTGCATCTTGATTTGTTTCCATTTACATGCAAGTAGGTTATTTTTTCATTGATATTTAAGGTAGAGAATTCAATTTGGTTTTGACTGTTCTTGAACAGTGTAGGCAATCAGCTTTTGGTTATTTTGAAGTTGATGACATTATTTTTCCATTAGTACACTTAGTGAAAAAAAATTAACAGAGATCACTGGAAGGTTACAAGCATTAGCGAACAGCAAGCATACCTTACAGAACACAAAGGTCATGAAAAATGCTAAGTATAAAAGTGACAAGCATCACCGGCAACCACAAGCATCACAGGCGACCACAAGCATCACCAATGACAGTTTTCAGAACTAACCCAACAGGAATAGAAAAGGCATACCCGATGACAAGTTCAAGAAAGGAACACCGACGACCAAGAAAACTGACCATCAGAACTGACAGACAGATAAAGAACCCACAAATTGTGGATCTGATTTTTACACGATAGATAAAGCAATGTAATTCTATTTATAGAGTTTTATTTTGTTTTAAATCATAATTTGATGGTCATGCAAGCTTTATGTAAATGCTTTAAAGCATCCTAAAGGATCTAAAGCATATCTAACTAAAGATCAAGGTCAAGTTGTAAACCTTAGATCTAGAGTTAACTTGTGATGCATGAATCAAGAATTGAACCTAAAATAGTATAAATAGATGTTCAAACTCAATTGTGAGAACATGAATTCTTATTATTAATATCCACAAAGAGCATCTAAGGAGAAAAAGGTAGAATTCATGCAAAGTTCAGAAATAGAATACATCAGTTGTCAAGAACACACAGAGGCTACCGACGAGCAGATAAAGGTATTATTCAATCATGGAAGGATGAATACTTATATGTATGAAGCTTTATAGGATCTATTATCAGCAATTAAATATTGCGTATATCATCAGATCAAAGACTTATGTAGTTGCATTCTAACAAGTGCATCACATCTAAAATCCTTTTGTAGAAGGTGGACTTAACCGTTCTTTCCAAATCTCTTAACAGAGTGCACACTTAACAGTGT
>MU225867.1:827629-850985 GCA_018584345.1 Thuja plicata | reverse complement strand
ATCTCTTAACAGAGTGCACACTTAACAGTGTTGCTAAAGCTTCAAACAAAGTAGATCTTAACAGGTCTCCACTGTAATACTCTTAATAGGGTAGGTCATCAGAAGTGACCAATTGTAAGCCTTAACCAGCCCCTTCTTATCTGTAGATAGTGAATTTTTGTTGGTAACAATCCCCACCGCAGTTTTTACTTCCTTAACAGGAGTTTTTTGCGATATCATATCTTGTGTCATGTGTTATCTATTTTCATGAATGTTTCTGTTATGGTTACATACAAAAAGAATATGTGATATGATTGCATATACATAAAGAAAGATGAATAGTTAGATAAGATAATTTACAAACTGATAATCAAGGGTTAATGGGCTAACCAAGAAAAATTTTAGAGGTACTGATTCACCCCTCCCCTCTCAGTACATCATCTCAATATAATTCCAACAGAAGCTTCCAGGAGTCTATGGACTTCTCCCACTTTCTTTGATTAGTGTGGTTTGTGGGAGCATTCTAACCCTATATATTATGTCATGTTATGTCTAGACATGGTCATTGGATGGTGTAGGATCTATTTGAAGGATGTGGGATCCCTGGGGAGGTCAACCTATATAAAAATGATGAACACAAATAAACCATGATAATTATCTCATCATCAAGTGTATTTCATATGTATATTAATTGTTAAAAATATATAATTAAAAACTTACCAATGGATTATAATAAAACCCCCCTTCAATGTGACCATTCTCCTTACAATGTCTCTTAGTTGTTTTGATTAGCAATCTTCTAGTGTTCAAGCCCTTACAATTTTTTCAGGGACAATAAAATTTTCTGTCACCTTTTCTTTTGAAGTTAGACCAAAATCTACTGATTGTCTCCCCATTTTGTTCTTCACTTAGATTATCTAACATGATCCTTCTTCACAAGAAAAAAAAAATTAGGTGATGGAAACTTTGGTCTATAACCTTCACAAACTAAGAAAAATGATGTTTAAAGTACAAAAATCTTCTTAGACCTAATTATATATAGAAATTAAAAAGTTGGTTATGAAATGTTTTAGTATAGTATACCAAATTGAAATACTTCTTCTATTGTAGTCTTCCACCTCAAAATCAGTCCTATTGTGGCAAGAAAGAAAGATATTCAGATAATATACTAGTTTGTAAATCAACATAAAATATTATATATATTATACACACAATATATCATAAGTGCATCAGGGGTTAACCAAACTATTCATTCATTTTACAATGCCTTCCAACCCAAATTCCTTCATAGAAGAGAATATTCACCAAATTCCTTAACTTGATATCCTAACTTGAGGTGAATCTTAGTGAAGTATTGTACATTGTGGAGCCGATCCAAGAGGTCATTGATGTGCTGAGGGGGGTACCTGTGTTTCTAAGTTCTCCATGATCTAGTTGAGTGTTTGATAGTTAATGTAGAGGCACCATATGTCATCTTTCTCTGGTACAATTACTATTGGGTTTCAACATGAAGAAGGGTTGGGTGGTCACAATCAACTTTCTATAGTCAACTTGGGAAATTCAATCCAATAGAACCTTTAGAGGAGGCTATTTGTCTTTTAAAAAGTCTAGCAACTTAGAGGTGACTTGGGGAATTCAACCAAAAAGAAGACTTTAAAAGTAGTCATTGGTAGAAAGGAAATGGAAATAACATTAAGGGAACCAGATAATGAAGGGTATGTGTTGGTTTTGAAACCCAAAGACAATGAAGTCTCCAAAAAGGTAGAAACTATGCCAAGTGAATTCAAAGGACTACTTGATAAATATAGTGATGTAACCACTAATGAACTTCCCTCTACCCTCCCACCCTTGAGAGATATTACTCACCAAATAGACCTCATGCTTGGTGCTTCTCTACCTAATAATTCACCTTACAAGTTAACCCCTAATCAGAATGTTGAGATCTCAAGACAAATCAAAGAGATGTTAGAAAAGGGATTAATACAAAAGAGTTTGAGCCCATGTGTTTTCCCATCAGTCCTAGCACCCAAAAAGGATGGGAAATGGAGGCTTTTCACGAATAGTAGAGCCATAAACAAAATTACAATCAGATATAGATTCCCTATTCCAAGGATAGAGGACTTATTTGACCAACTTGGCAATGATTGTTATTTCTCAAAAATTGATCTAAAATATGGTTATCGTCAAATCAGAATAAGGCCAAGAGATGAGTGGAAGAATTCCTTTAAGACCACTGAAGGATTATATGAAATGCCCCAAGTACATTCATGAAGATCATGAATGAGATATTCTCTAATTTTATTGGTAAATTTGTTGGCATTTATCTTGATGACATTCTGATTTTTAGCAGCAGCAAGGAGGAACATTTAAACCATTTGGAGCAGGTGTTGAGAAGACTTCATGATCACAAGTTGGTCATCAATTTGGAAAAAATGTACATTCATGCAAAGGGAACTCGCCTTTTTGGGATTTGTCATATCCAAAGGAACTTTGAAGATTGATCCAAGTAAAGTAGAAGTAATTGTGAATTGGCCAACCCCTAAGAACCAAGGTGATGTGAAAAGTTTCCGTGGTCTTGCTACATTTTATAGAAATTTTATTAATAACTTTAGCCATGTATGTGCCCCAATGTTGGATACAGTTAAAGGAGGTAGGAAAACTAAATTTGTTTGGACAAAGGATGTTGATGATGCTTTTCAATACTTGAAAAATAGGGTAGCACAATATCCTATCCTAACTTTACCAAATTTTAACAAGGTTTTCACTATGGAAATGGATGCAAGTAACCTAGCTATTGGTGTTTTTTTGAGTCAAGAGGGGAAAGCTATAGCATTCTTCTCTGAAAATTTAAATTATGCTAAGAAAATATATTCTACTTATGATCTTGAGTTATATGCAGTAGTGCAGGCTCTCAAGAAGTGGAGGCACTACCTCCTCCCCAAGGAATTTTTTGTCAACACTGAAAACCATGCTCTAAGTTTTCTGAATTCACAAGAGAAGCTTAGTGTGAAACACATCAAATGGATGGAGCAATTACAGTCCTATACCTTCATAATAAAGCACAAGAAATGACAAGAAAACAAAGTTTCAGATGCCCTCAGTAGGAGAGTCAGTTTGGTAGAAGAAGTTCAGTTTTCAAGCATGGGAATTGACTCTTTGAAACACCTATATGCAGATGATTCAGATTTTGGGGAAGCCTACAAGGTTTGCACTACTCTCTATGGCAGATATCATACTGATTTTACACAATATTTAATCCAATATGGAATTTTATTTAAAGGTTCCCAACTTTGCATTCCAAAATGTTCTATGAGAACTAATATCATAAAGGAGAAACAATGTGGAGGTATGAGTGGTCATTTTGGCATAGACAAGACCACAGAATTAGTGAAGAGAAGTTACCATTGGCCCAAGATGACTCTTGATATTAAAAATTTTGTTCAATCTTGTAAAAAATTTTAACAAGCTAAAGGTGTCACCACAAACCAAGGACTCTATCAGCCTTTACCAATACCTTCTAGGCCATGGGAGTCAATGTCAATGGACTTTGTCATGGGTTTACCAAGAACCAAGCAGGGATTTGACAGTATTTTTTTCATAGTGGACAGATTTAGCAAGATGGCACATTTTGTCCCTTGCAAGAGCACAAATGATGCTCCTCACATTGCACAACTCTTTTTCAAGGAAGTAGTTAGACTTCATGGACTCCCAAAGACTATAGTTTTAGACAAGGATGTTAAGTTCCAAGGACACTTTTAGAGGACACTCCACAAGAAATTGGGTACAAATGTGACATACAATTCAGCCTATCATCCCCAAACAGATGGCCAAATAGAAGTAGTCAATACATCCTTGGGGAATCTATTAAGATGTCCTACTAAGAAACACTAACAAGGTTGGGATGTCATCTTTCCCTAAGCAGAATTTGCATTTAATGACTCCATCAATAGATCTAGTGGCAAGAATCCTTTCCAAAAAAATTATGGAGTACATCCTAAAGGACCATTGGATCTTGTTGATCTACCTTCTAATTTTAAAATTAGTGCCCAAGTAGAAGACTTTGCTAAATTCATTTCACAAGTGCATAAGGAAGTGAAACAAAAACTAGAATACACCACTCTAAAATACAAGAAAAATGTAGATAAAAGGAGAAGGGAAGTTCATTTTCAAATAGGGGATAAGGTATGGGTTTATCTCATACCAGAAATAATTCCTAAGGGAAGACATACCAAGCTTCATATGAATAAAATTGGACCATGTACAGTTCTTCACAAAATGGGTGACAATGCATATGAGATCTATCTTCCTCCCACACTTTTTATTTCCCCTATATTTAATGTTGCAGATCTTACTCTTTTCAAAAGTGATGTAGGTACCTCTTAGATGCAAACAGATGTTGATGACTCTTTGGATGATACCTATGTAACAACTCTTCCACCAAGCACACCTGTTTAGTTAGACAAGATCCTTGCAACCAAGGAATGGAAGAAGACTAGAAATCACACCTATATGCAGTATTTAGTAAAATGGAAGGGAGTCCCTGATATAGATGTCATTTGTCTGACAGAGGATCAAATAAAATCACATGGCTCAATAATAGATCTCCTCAACTCAAGTGGGAACTTGAGCTCTAATTCTCATGGGGAGTATGGTGCAGGAGCACCTCCTAGCACATGACAACTTTTGAAGATTTTTGACACTTGATACATACAATTCACCCTTCGACCTAAGGAATCCAAGGCATCTTTTAAATCAGGTGTTAGATTTTTTAAATCTTTTAGATCCAATTGTCAGACCTAGTTACAAGTTTGGCCACTTATAAGCCACTTGGTACACTATGGTCATGGGATCAATAAATGTTTGTTTCTAGGATATTTAAGTGTCTTAGGGTTGGTTTTCTAATAATATAGGTCCTTTACTAGGGGCTTAAGTTGTCTTATAAGTCATATTACACATTAGTTGCAAAATTGCAAAAGTTGCTTTATTGCAACTTTGCTCTATATTAGCAACTTTTCAAAAAGTTGTTGTAATCCTTCCTCCAATGGCTAATTAGTTCAAAACTATTGTAAAAAATTTGGGGATGGCCTTCATATCCCTCACAAGTGGGTGGAAGGTGACACAATGTAATTTTGCTCTAAATTAATAAAGAAAGCCCATTTTTCTACATTTTTTGATGTTACAGAGAGTTGTACGAACAAGTACAGCCACAAAATTGGATGAGACCAATTTGACTGGATGCCTTGGCCTCTTATCTTTTAGATGCAACCATTATGGTGAGAATACCTTATCTCTAACTCCAGATATTAGGATTTTTGTCTTTGTTACACAATTTGGACTCCATTTATGAGGGTTTCATTTTGTTTTCTAGTTTGGAAGCGTTTCCACCATGGTAATTGCATATCCTCTGGTGGAAAGCTTCTTTGTAGTATGATTTCTATGATTCTACAATTATTTGTCATGTTGGTGTAGGGAGATGGTTGTTTGAATGAGCCCTAGGTGTATATATCTATGTATGCACTAATTATGCAAATGCACAATAGTGCATAACTCTTGAAAAGTCAAGAACCAAGGCCTAAAACTAAGGATTTAGTGTTGTTTGGAAATCCTCTAGACATTCTAATTGGTTTTACAAGGATAGACCCTTTTCCCTTAGTACTTCCTTCTTTAATGGAGGCCTAATTAGCCCTCTAGCCCAGATTGAAAACCTTGCATCTTGACCCTATAATGAATAATCAATCCTTTGTACTCCTGGAATAGATGTAACTTTGTAGAGGTATTTGAATCTACTATTCAATCCCTATGTCTTTTTGAACTTTCAAAATTTATCTTGAATGTACTGCCTGGACAGGACAACAAGCTTTAGACTGGACAGTCTAGCAATTACATTCAAAACCCCCAATCAACTTGATTGTGTGAATAGGTAAAGCCTATATTGTTACCCCCATGATTTCTAAGACCCCCATTTACCTTTTTTTTGAATTTTAAGCCTTGTGGCCATATCTATACTTGGGCTAGTGTCTTGAATCCTTGTGAGTCCATTCAAATGAACCCACCTAAGTCATCTACCATTCTTGGGTCCATGGGAAGTAATTTATTTATGTATTGTACTAATTTGTGAAGGGTGTGAGTGTCAGGGATTTTCACTCCTCATAAGGAGTAAGGAACCTAGTGATTGGGTTAGTATACCATGGCCACTTGCATCACTTAATGTTTGAGACAAGAAAACTGTGTGTCCATAGTTTCAAAACAAGTAGTGATGAATTGACAAGCCAATGTTTGTGATTAAGGGAGACGTATATCTAGCATGATGAAGTAGTACCTCAACATATAAAAATTTAGCATGCTATCAAAAGGAAACCTCCTGGCAGAATATCCTACCAAAATATAAGATTGTAGCCAACAATAAGCATTATCCAACTCTAGAACATGCAATGCAACATCAAGCGATGAAACAAAAGACATACCTTGTGGAATATTTTGAGAACAAGCTTCCAATGATGGTTGGATGGTGGCACAATTGTATGTCACTATCAAATATTCAAGCACTAGAAACTCTGAAGGGAAGGAAGACAGAGGCCATTTAAAATGAAGTATAAAATGTTTGAATGCTTGAAAATAAATAATACTTCAATAAATACAAAAAAAAACTTGTAAGTCATATTTTTGTGGAAGAGAATGACATTGGCAATTCAAAGAAGAAAAAGAAGCAAAATTATTTGTTCACCACTAGTAATAATTCCCGAGTAAAAATGGTGGCAGAGGTTATTACTACACTCTTGGACAAGGATAAATTAGAGGTCACTCCCAAATATTAATGCATTAAGTATTTGAAAGAGCCACTTATCCAAAATGTATGCTAAAAGAAGCCTATTATTAAACATGTATGATAAATGAAGCCTCTAATCACACAACTAATGAATAAACAAAGGAATCTAAGGAAAAAATAGAAATTTCATAAAATTTCAAATGCCAATTTCTTTAACAAATTCTTTAACAATTCAAATGTCTCAAGTAGAAAAGATTCTTAATGGAACTGCTTTGATAACATATAGATAAAAAAAAAGGATATTGGATTTGATCATCCTTCACCTGTGCATATATAGCCTTCACCTATGCATATAAGAGTTGATCAGAGAAGGTATATGCACAGGTGAAAAACATGCAGATTTGACCAAGCACTAATGGGAGCTAGACCCTGCAACATGCAAGGTAAGCTCCCAGTAGTGCTTAGACAAATCTGCATGTTCATCTCCTATGTGTATACCTTCTCTAATCAACTCTTATATATAGGTGAAGGTTGTATATGTTTTTTTTTGTGTGCGCATTTGTGTGTGTGTGTGTGTGTGTGTGTGTGTGTGTGTGTGGCTTAGCAGTGTTCCCTAGGTCCTCCAAAGTTGCTTACAAGCATTATAAGGACCTTTGTTTATAGTTTGGGCAATTAAAATATTGATAATATGTAAAAAATTTTAAAAAAGGGGGCCTTTATCATTGATCTTAAAATAACAAATATGCCTATTTAATGCTTTTATACCTTTTAAATGATTGTTTGAAAGCAAAATGATGAAGAAAACCAGCCCAAATTTTATGCTCGTAGACTCATGGCCGCCAAAGGAGATTCAAGATTTTTAGTTTAAGAGCACTTTAATTGATAGAAAATAAGATACAATGGAAACTCAGAGCTATTGCAAGGGAGACTCATAAAATCATGTTTATGCTACCAATGGCCTTAACGAATATCCTCCAAATTTTTAGAATATTGAAAATCATCAATCGCTTCTTCCATCAACTGGTGACTTTCTGGAGCGGGTTAAATTAGAGCATTTTATTGAACCCAACCCCTATTCTTAAAAGGAATCTTATCAGGATACTTGATAGCATATTTATTGTGCTAAGATGGGAAAAGGTTCACTCACCCAATGTGTCGAAGCTTCCAAGGAGTTCCCCAAATCCATTAAAATTATCCCCTTTTAATTCAAAAAATAATAATAAGGTATGATATATCCCAAGGTGTGTAACACCCTTGCATGATGTGTCACCTCTCCCTTCACCAACTCCTCAATTATCTATGGATGAGGAAGATACAATGGAAACAAGAGACGTAGTAATAATTACAAATCCTCTTCTCAAGGTTGAGATAGAATACCCTAGACTATATAAATAATAATTATGAGTTTTGAAACTTCTAACCAACATTTGGATGATGTAAGGTTGTTGACCGATTAAAGATTCATGAAAGATAATAAATTTATAACTTCAAGAGAGTCTAGAGACTTTATTTTCAAACTCAAAGGAGAATAAATTACAAATAAAGTTGTAAAGATAACTTTTGAAAATAAATATTGGGTCATATATGACTTTTGATCCTTTCTCCAATGATATATGCAACTTGAAAATTCTTCTTTTTTAGTGGAAATTTTTCTTTTATGTTCAAAAATGCCTTTTATATATTCTTTTATTTTTCAAATAATTATATGACACATGTGCTTGGTGTAAAGCTTATTTGGTGCAGAACACCAAGGACATGAAGGTACACTAGGGTTACTTATGGGTCCTAGTGGAGATAGAGACATGACCATTATGGGTCATTTTAAATTTAATGAGACCAAGATTGGTCATTTGATAATGTTTTGATAGTATGGTGATCATTTTTTAATATGATCATGAATAAAGTTTTGTAAGCCATTGTTGGAACCTTGAGGCTAGGAGAGCCCTCCTTGGGGTCACTTGATGATACAAGGATAAATAATATTTTTTAAGACTTATAAGGTCAATATTTATTGTAAGTTGGCCTTCAGAGCCATTAAGAGTTGTGTAATGCACTAAAAGTGCTATAAGATGTAATGTTGCATTTATATTCAAAATAGGTCTAATAAATGCTCATGTAAGGGTTTAAAGAGGGTTTAGGGTATAGATCTTAGGAATTGGTCCTAAGAGGCCATAGAATTTAATATAAATGCAAATAAGATTGGGAGTTTTTGAGTTGGAAACTAGAAAACATTAAACAAATGTAACAATCAGTTTATAACTGATTACTGTCAGTTTGGAGGGAAGTTTCTTGGTTACTGCCAGTTTTTAGAGTGTAGTGGATCTATTTAGTAAATATCCACGTGAGTTTGAGGGGTAGAGGTGTGTGAAGGCACAAAACCATTGTAATGTATTCTTGAAGTAATAAAAAAACATTCTTGCACAAACAATTATTTTGGTCTGTGGGTACAGTCCCTGATCCAAGGCATTGTAATGCTTGAAGCCATGTGTTATTGATTTGAGAATGGAGTAAAATTATTGCATTTTTATTTTTTATTGTCTCCATGTCATTATTGTATCGTATCATTAACATTTAAGGAAAATGAATTTGGTTAATTCTTGATTGTTTCTAGACTCTGCAAGCAATCAACATTTTGTTATTTTTAAGTCTTTATGGATTCTTAGACTCTCCCGCCTTCTATGGTTAATGTGTCTGATGGGAGGAGTCTAATGTAGTATAGTATTTCATTTTATAGATTTTCATTTAGGTATATGCAAGGATGTGGTGGAAGAGACCATAAATGGAGGCAAGTTTCTGATTGAGGGTGCAAGGAACAACACCAGTCATTAATGTGGGCATATACTCTAAAGGAAGGGTATATTTTATGATGGATCTTGGCTATTAGGATCCATGTGGAGGTTTAGGATCCCTTGGGAGGATATGGAAGTGTGTGTAAGATTCCTTATGACAAATCCCTAGCCTTTTAGTGATTATTGCTGATTTAAATTCTTGTGACACCCCCAGACAAGGATAAATTAGAGGTCACCCCCAAATATTAAAAGCACAGCTGAATTAATTTAGAAAATTAGACTATGTGGGAAAAAATTGATAACCTTGATGCTACCACTAGAAAAGTGTGAGAGAGGGTCAATAAATATTATAAATTCTTCAAGAAGAAGAAAGAGTACATATGGTGCAGGGCACCCTGAGGAAGATAGGAGGGTCACTTGGGTGACTAATAAGGTTGAATAACATACAAGACCTATAAGGTATTTTTAATGTTGTAACATGGATATTAATTCATTTGATTTAATGATTTGATCCATGGAGAATGTAAAACTTTTAATAATGCACTTGGTGCAAACAATTATGTAATTGCTCCAAATGCAGTGGGTTGAAAGCCTAAATCAAGAGTTTGTAGAGGCATATATGTGGAACATCAAAAAATAAAAAAGTATTTTCTTAGGGGTGATTGATCCCCGCATTCTTTATTATTTTATTCTTTATTATGAGTCCAAAGGGGACTCCAAGACTCTATAACACTATATTCACTCCAAATTTTGGCATTTTTCATTCTTTCAAAAGTCACATCAGAGTGGACATACCAAAACAAAGTGATTTTTTGGTGAATTTTGATTAGATTTATATTAATAATGGTTTCTTAGGTCATTTTAGACTATTTTTGGTGATTGGGTCAAATTGCTAATGCAACTTTTTTGGTCAAATTTGTCAAAAAAGGGAAAAATCTTCTAGAAGCAAGTTGAAAAGTATTTCAAAGGTGTGGGGATGTTACTTTGAGTGATTTTTGACATTAATAATCCATTTTGTCTCCCTTTGTACAAACTGGTTAAGTTTGAAGGTGATTTTGGCAAGCAAATTTCATTATAATATATCTTTTTTTTGTGCATTATTTCTTATCCCAGTTTTGTAGGGTGCCACAAGAGGGTTTCACATGATTTTGAGTTCATAAAAGTCTGATATCAACATGTATCAGATAGAGAACTATATGTTTTGATGTTTGCATGAAATGATGGAAGGAAGGTTGGAGTAATGTGAGATTGGTGGGATTTTAGGAATAGTTTTGGGACTCTAACCATGCAAATATATCTCTTTAAAATCCTATTAACACAAGGAAAATTCCTCACTTCTTGATCATCCAGTGATGAAACCTAGTTGCAGTCATTGTGACAGTCCAAACCAAGTTTTTAAAACACCTGAAATACATTGAATCAAGGTTGCATGCATATTTCATGTGTCCATAGGAGGGTTAGGATCCTTATAACTTAGGTACAAAAAAAGGATATAATTATTTGCATTGGATACATACTAATAGTTGTGACTATCTTATTCACTGGTAAAATCATAGTCACAGTCATGTTCCTTACTCCTAAAATTTGTTATGTAATGAGTGTATGAGTCTTGTGAAGAATGAGGAGCATGTTTAGTAGATCTATATTTTTTATCTTTGTGGTTTTGTATCTTCTTTGAAACCTAGGTAGATGTATTAAATGATCATCCTAATTGTGTTTTATGTCACAGTCCTATGTGCAGTTACATGTATGAAGGAGTGGGGTATGTGTACGATTTTCATTGGAGTAAAAAATTTCATTTGAATAAGTAAAACAGTGTAAATATTCAATGCACAAGAATTTGAATCTTTTAAACCAAGTTAATAGGTTGGGCTACTGATTTATTTGACTATCCTAGAAGGTCTTAGTTTACATTGAGTAACAGCCCCAAGACTAATGGAAAATATTATGTCTTGTTCTTACAAGTTATGGCTACTAAGGGTTTTTTATGGCTCCTACTAATGATCAATGCAAGAAGAATGATCATAGAGTTAGGACCCTCAATGTGAGATAAGAGGGAAAATAGGAAAGGAGGAGATTCTACCCTATTGGCGCATACACACAATAGAATAAAAATGAACAAACAATTTGCATGAGCTTTCAATGATTTAAATGTGAGCATAGAAAAGGGAAAGATTCACAGTGGAGGTTGAATTATCATGTTTGGGTTGATCTCCCTACCCCTTACAAGCATGTGAGTGAGTAGAAGAGATGGTTAAATTGGGATCTCTTAGCATTTCAAGGATGGGTGGTGATAAGATTGTTTGCTTTGTCGGGATAGGGTCTTTAGTTAGACACTTGACTCGCACATAAGTATATGATGTGTCGGTGGAGAATCCCCTACTATCTAAATGGAAATTGGAGGGAATTGTTTGTACTATTTTGAGGCATTTCACCCTGCAATATTTATGTACTTGCCATCTCGAAAAGCTATGGCATGATTTAGGTTATATTTTGGAAATAAAAAACAACTCGTAATGCTAATGCATAACTACTATGGATCATAGCTTCATGAAATTCACAGAATTTGGGAGTAGAAGATTAATGGTATTCACGGCTTCACAGATTTATGGAATTTGGCTTCCCAAGAATGAGGTGGGCTTCCACAGAGCTACCTTTGGGCCACTACTTCTTTCACATGATAAAATAAAAATTAATTTGATCTGTCTTTTTTTTTAAATGTTTGCCCGCAACTATTGCAATTGTGACATTGTAAAGAGCGTCGACATTGCGACGGTATCGGGCACAATTGCAAAAAAAACACCAATTTCATAAATTGTGCCCCTCCATTGGAAATGACCATCAGAAAAGAGGCCCAAATGTATTATTTTGAAAAATAAGTCAGAGGAGACCAGTGAAAAGAAAGAAATCCATGAACAAGTTCAGGAGTTGTTGGATAGGTACAATGACATCATCAATGATAGAACACCTGGTTCCTTGCCTCCCAAGAGAAGTGTGAGTCATCAAATAGACCTAGTACCAGGAGACTCTCTCCCAAAAAAGGTTTCATATAAAATGACCCCACAAAAAAAATGTAGAAATTACTAAACAAGTGCAGGAGTTGCTTGACAGTGACCTAATAAGGAAGAGCATTAGACCTTGTGTTGTCTCCACAATGTTGGCACCAAAGAAAGGGGGCACATGGAGGTTGTGTACTAACTCAAGGGAAATAAATAGGATCACAATAAGATACAATTTCCCCATACCAAGAATGGAAGACTTGATGGAATGCTTAGGTGGGGCAAGGTATGTCTCAAAGATAGACCTTAAAAGTGGCTATCATCAAATTAGGATCAGAGAGGGGGGCGTGGAAAAAAAATTCAAAACCATAGAAGGCTTGTATGAATGGCTTGTAATGTCATTTGGACTCTCAAATGCACCAAGCACATTCATGAGACTCATGAATTAAGTCTTAAAGGACCACATTGGAAAATTTGTTGTAGTATATCTAGATGATATATTGATTTATAATAGAACTAAAGAGGACCATCTAAAGCATTTAGATATTGTTCTAAAAAGGATTTTTGATCAGAAATTACTAATAAATCTTGAGAAGTGTGAATTTTTAAAACAGGAACTTGTTTACCTTAGATTTGTGATCTCTCATGGAGAATTGAATATGTATCAAGCCAAGGTTGATGCCATACTTAATTTTCCCACTCCTAGGAATGCAGGAGATGTAAGGAGATTTCATGGGCTAGCTACATTGTATAGGAAATTCATAAATAATTTCATTGAGATTTTTTCTCCAATGTTGGACACCATAAAATAAGGTAAGACAAATTTTCTTTGGATAGATGGAGTAGACAAAGGGTTTGAGTACTTGATACAAAGGGTAGCTTCGCAACCTCCTTTTGTGTTACCTGATTTCAATAATATATTCACCATTTATTGTGATGCTAGAAATATGGCCATTGGTGTTGTTTTAAGCCAAGAAGGAAGGTATGTGGCTTTCTTTATTGAAAATTTGAATGAAGCTAAGAGGAATTACTCCTCTTGTGATCTTGAGATGTATGTTATGGTGCAAGCTTTAAAAAAATGGAGGCACTACCTCCTACCCAAGGAATTTTTAGTTCTCACTGATAATCATGCCTTAGGCTTTTTGAAATCATAGGAAAATTTAAGCCACAGACATATGAAGTGGATTGAACATTTGCAAGCATACACCTTTACTATTAAACATAAGAAGGGGAAATCTCACAAGGTTGTTGATGCACTTAGTTGAAGGGTTATGAATTTCCAAGAGATATAATTGCAGATCATAGGTATAGATGCCTTTAAGAATATGTAGAGTGAGGATGAAGAATTCATAGTGGAATACAAGGTATTCACAGAGTTTGAAAACAAATTCCACAGTGACTTCTCAGAGTACACTTTGCAGAATGGCCTTCTCTTCAAAGGAGGGTAGTTGTGCATCCCTAAGGGGTCAATGAGAGAGAATTGGATATAGGAGAAGCATAATGGGAGTCTTAGTGGGCATTTTGGTCTGAATAAGACATTGGAGTTGGTGCAAAGGTTCTACCACTGGCCCAAAATTAAAAGGATGTTAGAAAATATGTGGATACATCTACATGCCAAAGAGCCAAGGGAACATCATCAAATGCAGGATTGTACCAACCTTTTCCAGCACCCAATAGGCCATGGGAAAGTCTTATCATAGATTTTGTGGTAGGTTTACCTTAAAAAAGGGTGGTTATGATATTATTCATGTTTTAGTTGATCAGTTCAGTGAGATGGCCCACTTCATACCCTCTAAAAGAACTCATGATACCTCTCATATAGAAAATTTGTTTTTTAGAGAAATTGTAAGGATTCATGGATTTCCATTGAGAATATTATCAGATAGGGATTATAAATTCATTGGTTATCTTTGGAGGACATTGTGGAGGAATTTTGGAACCAAATTTTCCTTCATCTCTGTATATCACCCTCAAACTAATGGGAAAACCAAGGTGGTAAACATGTCCTTGGGAAATTTTCTTAGGTGTTTGACTAAGGAACATGGTCAAGCATGGGATGTGATTATTCCACAATAAGAGTTTGCCTACAATGACTTTGTGAATAGGAGTACAGATAGAAGTCTCTTTGAATTGATTTATGGCATGCACCCAAGATGATTCCTTGAGTTGAGAGATCTAGCAGGTATGGAGAAGAGGAGTGGCAATGCAAAAGAGTTTGCAGAAGCCATGAAGGAATTCCATGAATAGGTGAGAGCCAATCTCAAGAAAAACATCCAAAAGGTGAAAGAGATATTAGATAAGAAGAAGAGGGATCTTCAATTTAAAGTTGGAGACTTGGTTATGGTACATCTAAACAAAGAGAGACTTCCCAAAGGAAGTCACACAAACTTAATGATGAAGAGAATTAGACCATGTGAAATCTTGGCCAAGTATGGGGGAAATGAATTCAAGGAAAACCTACCTTCATATGTGGAAATTTCCCCTATCTTTAATGTGGAATACTTGATATAGTATAGAGGGTCCTAGATCATAGAAGGAAATGATGCATTTGTAGATGACGAGCAGAAGGAGTGGTTGAAATAGTTGCCACCAAAGAAAACTCCAACGGTAGAAGGTATCCTGGATAGTAGAGTGGCCAAACAGACTAGGAAGAAGAATTACTAGGAGAATCTTGTCTCATGGAAAGGGAAACCTACTTTAGAGGCAACTTGGATGCTGGAGGAAGATTTGAATAAGTTAGGAGTTGATCCTGACCTACTCAAAACTCGACTTGATTTTCTTCTGCCTAGGGAGTATGGTGCAAAAGCACCAGAGCTTATTCCTTAGGGGATACTTATTTTTTATGTTTATTAGGAGTTTAGGATGATTATGTGACCCTATGGGTCTTTAATTTAATAAGGCATAATTATAAGCCTATGTAGGAATTCCATAATTGGGTCACAATGACCTTTAGGGCATTTGGGCCCAATAGGCTCAAAACATGTAATATTGGTATTGAAGGCTCAAAATATGTTGTAATAGCCATAATAGGCCCTATTTATTGTAACATGTATTGACTTAGTCATTAGGAGGGTCTCTGAGGAGTTAGATGCACTACATGGCAAAAGTTGTCAAAATTGTCAAAGTTGCACAAAAAATCGCTATGCAACTTTTGCAACTTTGGAGCAACTTTTTACAAAATGGCCCAAACGGTCAAGAAGTTTAAAAATATAGTTTGGGGTGGTTGATTATGAATTTTAAGACTTTTTGGCCAAGGATGTACAATTTGGAGTTTTCTTAAGAATTTTTTGTGATCAAGCAATAAGAAATCTCTATGTTTTTATGCTTATTTCTCTGTCTTTATGTGTGGCACATGTGATAGGTGATTACATCTGTGATTTTGGTTTCATGATTGAATAGAAGGGTGATTTAATAATGCAATGCACTTGGTCTCAGTCAATTTGGTGAATTTTGGCACATCCCACAAATAATTATCTAAGATTGGTCCAGAATTAACCCTTATCTAGGGTTTCCCATTCAAATGTCTCTAACTTGAGATTTCATCGTGGAAATTCAATGGCCCTGGCCAATTTAAGATAATGTACAATAATATTAAAAGTTTTGGGGTAGAAAGATCAAGGGAGGAGTCAGAATTTTGATGCCCTAGTCAAGCATCTCTATGTGTTTGACATGACTGTATCTACAAAATGAGTTGCAGTGGGAAGGGCGGAGTGGATTGGACTAAACAAATGGTGGATTGTGTTTTTTTAAGTGTCCCTATAAGTTTTTGAAAGTGTTGGAAAGATTCATTGGCATAGGTTTTCTTTGTAAACCTACCCTAATTAGGAATATTAACCTAATTATCCCTATGAAGGATAGTGCCCTTGTTGTGAGTGTCAAAAACCAGAAGTCAGGGTATTGATAGAATCCCTTCAAGGGTATTTGAAAATGTGATCAAATAAAGGGGTCTTTTGGGAATTTTCTGAGTTAAGTCCAAAAAACTCAAAGATTATACCTACTAGAAATTAGGCCTTGTCTACTAGGCCTAATTGGCCTTGTGTGTTTCCAAGTCACTTTAGAGGGAATGAGTGAAAAAATTGAGTTGTGTTGAGTCTAAGAAGAACATGGGAGTTCATTCCACCCATTTCTAAGTTGAGATCCCATGATTGGAAATTATTACTCATTTTCAAGGAGATTGGGTAAATGGGTATGAGTAGTTGAATGGTTGTGATTCTTAGTGAGAGGTTGTGGTTGAGAGAAGGTTGTTTTTGAAAATCCTTATAGGAGACTTAGAGTTTGTATCAACGCCACTAAAGAGGCACTCTTGGGGTAGTGAACCCTATATAAGGAGAAATGTTTCGGTTAGTATTTTGGTCCATAAGTTATTGAGTGATAACCTAGCCTCTCCTCATCAAGTGGAGGAAGATGAAGAAGGAATATCCTCAATTATAACTGGACCCTATGAAGGTGGAATGTTTTTGTTAAGTTTGACGAAGTATCATAATCTTAATCACTATCATTACTATCTATAATATATGAAGGAAGAGGAGGAGTAGAGGCAAATCTAGGAGAACTTTACTCAAAGTGAACACTCATCTCTATTAAAATATCATGTGCCTCAAGGTTCATAAGTCTAAATGCCTTAATCCCCTTCAGGATATCCAACAAATATGTAATGCATACTTTGAGTTTCCAATGCCTTGCATTTCAAGGAAGGTATGCATGCCCAAGTTGGAAAACCAAAGACTCTGAAATGTTTCACAACTGATTTTCTACCACATCAAGCCTCAAAAGGAGTGATTACATCCAAGGATTTATGAGGAAATCTATTTTGGATGTGATTGGCACAACTTATAGCTTCTTCCCAAAAAACTATATCAAAATACTTAGCATGAATCATGCAACTAGCCATTTCCTTAAGAGTTATATTCTTCATTTTTGCAACACCATTTTTTTGTGGAGTGTATGCAATTGAATTCTGAAGATAAATCCCCTCAAGTGTGAAAATTTCTATAAGTCTTGAGTTCACATATTCCCTTCAATTATTTTTTTGTAGAATATTGGTGGATTTTCCTGATTGCCTCTCAACATGAGCCTTTAAGGTGAGGAATTTTTCAAACACGTCACTCTTGTGACCAAGAAAGTAGACCCATATAAAGCATGAATAGTCATCAATGAAGGTTGGGACATAGAGATCCTTGCTAAATTATGGCATTGGAAAGGGGCCTTCTACATAATTGTAAACTAAATCAAGAACTATTTATGCTCTCCAAGTCTTCCCTTTTTCAAAATTATCTTCATGATGCTTACCTACTGAACAACCTAAACATACACCCTCAGAAAACTTAACTATAGGTAGACCTTTGACCATGTTCTTGCTGCTAAATTGTTGAAGATAGCAATAATTAAGATGCCCAAAACACACATTCCATAACTTACTTTGTGAATTTGAATGTTTCAACAAGGCTTGAGAAGGAGACTAAGGCACAAAGTGGAAGAATGAATAAAGACTTATGTCATGATTAGCTTTTACCACTGCAACCAAAACATCATCCTTAAGATTTTTTACCACAATTGAATTAGGAAGGAACACAACTTTATTTCCACCTCCATAGTGAGTGATTTGGTAAATTGAAAGGAGATTGGTGATTAAGTTAGGAACATAAAGAACATATTTGAATGCTCCATTTTCCGTCTCAACTTGACCTTTCCCTTAAACTTCCACTTGTGTATCATCTCCTACAAATATATGAGGCACCTTAGATGGTTTCATAGAAGAAAAATTCTCCTTTGAAGAATCCATATGATGAGTGGCACCCAAGTCAAGTATCCATTCCTCTAAAGACCTTGTTGATGAAAAAAAATGCTTTCCCTTTTCCTTTTGAAGTGGAAGGTGAAGAATCCTTGTTATTGGAAGCATTTAGAACATTGATTTTGTTCTTATTTAGTGATTTTTCTAACTCATCAGTCCTCTTTTAGTGGCAATGATGCTCATCACAACCTTTCTTCTTGCAATATGCACAAGGTGGTTTATCCTTCTTACAATTATTTCTATTATTGTTGGAAGAAGATGAAGAATTTCATTGTTGTTGTTGGAAGCTACAATTGAAATAATTGTTATATTGTCATTGATGTCAAACCTTAACTGGTAAGACAGTTTCTATCTAGTAAAGTTCCATATCATTTAATTGATGAAGAAGATTTGAAAAGAGGAGATAACAAGAAGGCATAGTGAAATGGTAGAGTTATGAGAAACTACAATAGGTACTTGATTAGTTGGCACATTGACAAGATAATGTGTTGTTTATCTTTAACACAAAGTGAAGAATGGAAGACTGAAAGCTTAGTCTTGACCGAGCAAAAGAGTTGAAGATTAAGGAACTTAAGTTTAAGCAATTTATGTCGAGTGATGCGAGTGTCGACCAAGAACCAGTAAATGTTGAGTAATACAGCGTCGATAGAGCATCATTATTTATCGAGTTATCTAGTGATGACTGAGCAGAAGAACACAATAATGACTGAGTGTCATTATTTTACAATTTGTAAAATATTTGAGATCCCAGCCGACACAGTTTAATTCTTGGGATATGTAAAGTGTGTGGAAGATAAGGATGAACATCATGGAGAATTTAATGAGCATTTAATATATGTTTAACCATTTCTATGTATGGATTCAAGAAGGAGTTTTGAGAAGTATCTACAAAGTAGAAGGAGAATGAAATTTTGGAAGGATTCATTGGATCTGACCAAACCCTCAGATCTATGGTGATGATTAAGAAGAAAAAGATCGATCTACCTAATTAGAGAGATATAAAATTAGCCTAATTGCAGGTTATGTATGTAGAGGTTGATTCAGTTGATTGGAAAATATAAGGAGGAAGAGAAGGCTGAAAAGAGTAGTATAGAAATATGAAGTGGTGATTGCTTGACAGATTTCCAAGCAGATCAAAGAGATGGAGATGATAATAGAGGCCAGATAGTGAATTAGCAATTGAGCGAAAGTGGATCTGTATTTGAAAAGTGAGTTGTATGTTTCAAATCAAAATTTGTGTTACTTTCTAACCATTGTATCAGTCAAAATCCTTTAATCAAGGTTGACCTAATAGTCATTTTTTAAATCCTTTAATCAAGGTGACATTCTAATGGAATGATCTAATTCCTCTAACAAGGCTCACTTTTAACAGGGTGATTAAATCCTTTAATAGGTTCACACCTAATAGTGTGTATTGTAACCTTTAGCAGGGTTGGCTCCTCACAGAGCTCACTTCAGAAGAGTGAAATATTGGTAGCATGTTACTGGTGGTTGGCTTTCTATGTTAAATCCTGGTGTCATACATGTGTGAATGTTATTTGATTTGTTTACTGTTAATATTTTATATTCTGTAAGTTGATTACTTTAGGACAATGGACTGCATGTTTGTGTTACTAATCATATGCTATAGAGACCGAGTGGATTTTTGAGTAGATCTGAGTTGGTTGAAGTGTTTAAAAGTTCAATTGGTAAATCTAGACCAGAGGATAACTAATTCACCCCCCCCCCCCTCTCTCATTTATTCTAAATCATTCTAACAGTTGTGAGGGGGGACATTGTGTTATCTCTGATTGTGATGTGGCCTTCATTTTATTTTTCTTCTTTTTGGAACCTTTTCCACTTTGGTTCCTTTGATTCCCATTATTAGCCACCAATGCCTTAGACTTTAAAGACTTGAGAATCCTCATACTCATCAATTTTGATTTTTCAAACATCAAAATTTTTACAAATGAATCAAATAAAGGTTTAGGGAAGGTGCTTCCCATATTCAAATTATGAGTATTGTAAATTTAAAAAAAGGTTACATATTCTGAAGGAATCTTGTTCAACATCTGATGAATTAATTTTTTATCCTTCATGGTAATACTAGAATCCTTAATTTGTGCTCTAAGCTCATTGGCTTTGTTGATATAATCTTGAATTGTCTCAAAGTTCTTAGGATCTAATTTGAGAATATTTTCCTCAATCAAGTATCTCTTATCCTCGTCCACTTTACCATATAAATCTTCAAGTCTATCCCAAACTTCATTGGCATACTCGAAGATTTTAATGTGAAAAAAGAGATCTTGGGAAACACATTATCTCATAATTCCTAAAGCCATAGAATTATTGATCTTCCAATCAGATTTTACATTAGCATTGCCATTAGGATTAGTATATTTTTTAATTGTACCATCCACATAATGATTCAAACCTTTTACCATTAATGTGACCCATACATTAACTTTCCATGTTGCATAGTTATGTGGAGTTAAAATTAGAAATTTAGGTGAACCCATAATGTAAAAATGAAAATATCAAAAGATATAAAGAGACACAATCACACAAGACACCCACCAAATTCACTTAATCAAAGAACCCCACCCACCCCACACCCCCCNAACCAAAAACCCCCCCCCCCCCCCCCCCCCCCCCCCCCCCCCAAAAAAAAAAAAAGATAATTTTGGCATTTTATATATAGTGTGTACAATTGCCACTTGCCAAACAAGAGCTAAGTGGACTTCTAATTTTGATGTTTACAATTGCCTTATTGAGGCCAAATCATACTCAAAACAATATTGCTAAGGATCAAACTGAAATACTAGCATTACAATTATCATAAATGGCCAAACAATCCCTAGATATAAAAGTGATATTTCTTCCCACAATATCTACAAATTAGTTGCAGATCTAAAAAGTAGACAAAAATTATGTACTTTCAAAAAAAATTGTAGCTAAAAATGTGTTCATATGAGTCCGAACGGATCCTCTAAAGTAGCAAAACTGAGGATTGGATAGGAATAGGCACCAAAAACTAGGATTCATGCAAAATATGTCAACCAAAACTAGAAACTAACACCACCACTGGAAATTATAGGAAATTCTACCCAAAATCAAAAACTAATGCACTCAAAAATACTTTGTATGACCAAGTTATGGCCCTCCAAAGTTGGACTACAAATCTATAACTACAAATGGTGAGGGGTCCAAAAAAATTAAAACAGTTGATGTCAGCAAAACCACTTGATTATATTTGGCATCCAAACAACCATTGTAGTAGAACAAAATAGGCCAAAATGATGACTAGATGAATGTCAAATTTAATCTCATAAAAAAGATGATGTATGCATTATGTTAAATTTGATGTCCAAACAACCATCAAAGACAAAAGAAAATTGCTAGATCAGACGGCTAAAAAGCCATCAAATTTAATGCCATGAAAATATACATGTGAAAAATTACCAGGATTTTTGATGTGGATGTTCATGTTGACATGGAAATTGTGGTTGGGGGATGTGTCACCTTCTAATTTGATGTATCTCATAGATGTATTCATTACTTGATGTCCATGTGTCACTTTAGAATTTGATATCGTCTATTTGTGTGGTGGTTGTCAGTGGTTGTCGTGTGGCGCTATCATGGGCCCAGAGGAGGGATTTGTGGTCACGGTGGTGGGATGTTGGGCTACGCAGAGGAGGTGGCTTGGGTGGTAGCCATGGGATTTAATCCCACATTCCCTAGGCAAGGGACTTATGGATTTTTTTTTATGGCGCAAGACACCAAACCAAAAGCAAATATGAGATCGCTGGTATTCTCTTGATGTCGCCAATCATGGGGTTTAAGCAATGTGTTGTCAGTCACTGGTCTAATGTTAACTACTAGGAATATTCCCTGACAAATCAAAATATTCTATGTACTTTGTCACCTACAGACTGCAAAAATTTGACAAAACAAATGCAAAGGGCCAGGGGGCCCAAATACCACAAATTTTTCCCAAAAAATACTAGAGACCGAACAAACAATTTGCAGATCTGAAAAATAATTATTTTTTTTAAAAAAATGGGATATGTACCGTCCTTGTGCAAATTGGGTTGAACGGCTCGGTTTGCAAAAAAAATTACCTCAAGATTTTCCCCAAAGTAGGTAAATTTATAGTTAAAATTTGTCATAATGGTCTCCTAGATGCAATGGTGAGGTCATATCTTGCTCTAAACGCTCCCAAAAAATGTTGCTCCCCAGATCTAAATGCAAGCCAGGTCCAAAAAATGAAGCAAAAAATCTTCCAAAGTTATGCAATGGACGCTCCAATGGCTATGATACCATGTAATAATTTTCCTAAGGCAATATGCCAAGATCTAGAAGCCCAATGAATAGTACAAACAAAAGAGAATATGGACAAAAATAAATTGTATTCTCATCAACATGATCTAGCCAAAAGATAAATATAATGAAGATATGCCTACATATATAGGCAAGGCAATAAAATTACATGATAAGGAGAAGATAAGTTATCACCCACACAAGGTGGTATCACATGTCCACCAAAGGTGGATCATCCTCCATTGTGCAATGAATTATGTGCAACAATGTGAGGATGATAAGTGATAAATGCACTAAAGGTGGATCTCACACATAAAGTATAAATGTGATTAGAACTATCACCACCTAAACTGGAGTTTCTCCTAAACCATGTGCTAAAATAAAATGCAAACTCTTAAGTTTCTCATACACAAACTACTATGCAATGCATTATCCTAAGTAATCTTAAGTAAAGTGTGTACACACAAAATAGTGCACTTCTATGAATCCTTACATGCAAGGAAACTCAAGAATGAGCCCTCACAAATCGATCCATAGCTCTCTATGCATGGAGTTGCAAGATTTGTAAAAATTGCTCTCAGCTAGAGCTATAAACNCATGACCTTGCCAATAAACCACACAACGAGAGATTCACAATGAAGACAAGGGCAAGAATGCCAATATCTCCAATGAATCAAGTGTATGAAATGCAATGCAAGCTAGATGATAATGCAAACTAGTCTATGAAAATGAA
>MU225867.1:815919-827274 GCA_018584345.1 Thuja plicata | reverse complement strand
TCTTAATCAAGGGTGGAGGAAAAAAGAAGCTTGATCCTTGTGCACAAATATCCTCCAATAGGAAAATAAGAGTTGACTTTTGTGTCTTTTTCCTTTTTATAAAATAAAAATAATGCTTTATTTGTGCGACATAGGATAAGAAGAAAAGTGGGGATTTTTTATTTAAATAAAAGAGGAGGAAATTCCTTTTATTTAAATAAAGGCTTAGGATAAAGTGATTTTATTATTTAATTAAAAGAGATTTTTAATTAATTAAAAGAGAGAATGTTCTCTTAATTAAATAATATTTTTATTTTTATTTTTTTTTCTCTTTTAAATTAAATAAGGCTCAAACCTTATGAAATATTGAATTGATTATGATATGATCAAGGAAATTGATATAATTGATATTGTTGATATTTGAAAGTATTGATTCAGGGATTTGATAAATTGAGAAATGGGGCCCAAAGTATAGGCGACCATTTTAGGGTGCATACAAAGTGTAATTAAGAATAATTAATTAAACCAACAAACATAAATAAAATTGCAGTGTGGGATGTTGGATTAGGATGCACGATGTTATCTAAGGTTTTCCCTTACCCATAAATTATCATGGTTTGCGCCCATTAGTATGATGAAAAAATAAAAGCAATTGTTAATAAAAATATCCAAAAGGAAATTTTATCCTTTGTCGAAGAAATTTTTTTTTAAAAATTAGACTTAGGGTTTCGAGCAAAATATTTTGAAAACTTTAACATCCATGTTGACCTAGAAAATCTTGCATGTAAATATGAAGCAAAATGAAGAGGGGAAAAATAATTTTCTCAAAGCTATAACAATGGATGGTATCCAACAAGATCAAAATCATAAGCCTCCTTATAAAGTTGATATTTTTGTACCGTGGATTCAGGATACTATTTCTATGCTACCATTTTACCTCAGATTGGAAAATAATAGGTAAGTGGGTGCAAGCCTCTGTGAAATAGTATATAAAATCCATTGTGTTTCTCCACCTATTAGATATAATTTTGTTGAGCATGTTGTTCAATCCATGCACATACATTTAGTTTCACAACCTACTTGTGTCATCTTCTAGTGAAATATCGTGGAACATTCGAGACCAACCAGCTTCATTTTCAAGTGTGTAAGAATGATGTGGAAAGAATAGTGTGTCCAATATATGAATAGACCACTAAGATAAGGATGCATGATAATCAAAGGAACTAAAATCATTTTGTAGACTTATTTTTGCTTCCAATGTATCATGCAATTACAAACACTCTAATGTGTAGATTGCTTGAGTCTTGAGATGATGCATTCAACTAGGACCTAAAATACAATTGGTTGACTAGTTCCTTATGGAGGAATATATTGTGTTAAAGTTTTATGGATTAGGATTTGAACCCTACAAACTTCCAATACATGTGAAAAAGAGAGTTTTTGCATTGGAATATGTACAGCAGATGGAGAGTGCATATCAACTCTACTTTGTCAATCAACAAAATAAGATCATATTTCCTTTGTTACCTTTTTCATGTGGAGGATTTTCATTTTAGAGAAAATTATTCAATGTGGTACATGAAATTTTTAAAGAAATTTATTTTGATGTTGACAGTTACTAGCAGTATGATCCGTAAAACATCAATAAAGTAATACTTGTGGGGAATAATAACTTTGTAAGTAGAATTCAACATCAAAGTAAACCCTTGCTAGAAATTAAAAAAGAAAGGATTCTTAGGATGATGTCAAAAAGTGATGGAGGAAATTATTACTGAGAAAAGTATTTTCTAGAACAATTTTTTGCACAAATTATAGCATTGCACATATAGAGTACAAAAGAGAAAGAGATTCCAATCAAGAAGTCCAACATTTTTTTATAAATGAGTTGATGTTCCATCTACTAGAAAAAGTATCCCAAATTATCTGTTAAAATCTTGTGTAGAGGCAAACTAGACATGAAACAAAATGAGTGAATTATGGTTTATGAGGAAGAATATAGGTGAACCAAAGACTATTTCTGATTTTGAAGATATCCTAAAGTATTTTGAGTTTAGTGAATTGTGTAATATAAAGAATCTCTCTGTAGAATAAACCAATAATGATAGTGGTAGTGGTATGTTAATGAGATACCCTCGGGTCCTACTCCAAAAACTATTGCAGAGTCTACAAAAATATATTTTTTGAGTGAGAGTAGCCATACTAGAAAATTTAGGTTATCAAGGTGGTGATTTGGGGTCCAAAGGACAAGGCCCTTGGAAGAAACTGGAGGTAGAACTAATAAAATTTGAAAATAATCAAGGCATTGGAGTTGAATCAATAGGAAAAATTAATACTTATACAACTCAACCTTGTTTTGTTAGAGCTTCAAATCCCGACACTCAAATTCAATCACAATTAGAAGATGGTATAGAATCAAGTGCTACTGCCACTGGTGGGGATGGTATGGGTACTAATACTAGTTGTGGTCATCAAGTGAAACAAAAAAAAAATACTCACAAGAGGCCAACAATAGAAGATATTATACAGAATCTAAGTGATGTAGGCATTCTGAGGAAGCAAAAGGTTATGACAACAATGATGAGCACAACTCCAAATGTTGGAAATAATGGGAAGTGTGTACTAAGAGGGGAGGAGTGAATCAGTACATCTAAAAATTTTAGTTAATTAACCTTTAACCTTATGTAATCAAATCTTTTCTTTTCCGGTCATATCTCTTGTTCTTTCTTTATGCATGTGATATCAATTCATAAACTTAATTGTATGTAGACATTCATAGAAACATTCATGAAAGTAATAACACATAACACAAGATATGGTAATGTAGAAAACCCCTATTAGAAGGTAAAAACTAATGAAATTATTTTTCCATTAGTATGCCAACAATACTTTTGGTAAGCATACATCGACAGACAGGACAAAGAGAAAACCAAAAATACAGAAACCAGAGATCACCGAAAACTATTAAGTACAAAGAAAACCGATGACACAATTTTGTGTGTAAACTGAAAAGAAAAATTCTGAAGGATAAAGAGGAACCCGACATACATGATATAGTGCAACCTGAAATACATTCAATTTATTTAATAGCATAACTAACCATAAAAAACTAAAAGTTAGTTGCAGGCCTCAAAAAGTGGATCTGACTTCCACGTCAGATAAAATAGCCTTATTCTATTTATAGAGTCTTGATTTGTTTTTAAAACCATTTTGGTGTAGAAGCACCTAGGTAGGGCTAATGATGTAATGTAACCTAGGGCTTCTTTTGATGTTTTGGCTTGTAGTGGTTCTATCGAGACCACTAGGTTAATAAAGGAACATGTAGGTCCTAGTGTGTAGGGTATAAAGTGTGAGGAAGCCTAATTAGGTCCTTAGTGACCTTTGAGTCCAATATAGGTCTATTAGGGTGTTTTGTGATTTTAGTAAAAAATGTGGCCAAGAAAGGGAATAAAATTCCTATTTAATTTTTATACACCATAATTAGTGATTTGGGAAAGATTGGACACCTTTTGACCAAGTTTGGATAACATATCCAAAAAGTTGCAAAAGTTGTCAATGTTGTCATTGACAACATTGACAACATTTGTTGCAAGAATGCAACATTGAAGGAATTAGTTCCTTAAATATCTGAAACCATTTTTTCAGTGCCTTGGTCAACTATATGAGGTTATCCTTGAGAATTTTCAAGAGTTGGCAAGTTTATGTCAAATTGTGTACAGACTGTGTATTGGAATAACAGTTACAGTTTGTGTCATTTGTGAAGATCTAATATTGTAATGGATTGAATTAACTTATGTAAGCATTGTTTTTGGTAATGTATATTGTTCTAATACTTTTGTGGTGGTATTTTTCTATATTGAATAGTTTAAGTTTCTTTTTTAAATTCTTTTGTTTTATGTCCAGTCGTTGTCCTGAATAGGGCACTGTGTGCAAATGGGGTCATAGATCCATTTTCAACCGTGGAACTTGCACGAGCTCTTGGATTATGGAAGGTGAATCCATTTAAATTATTTATAGTGAAGGAGGGTCCCAAGAAAGCATGGAAGCTATTTATAAGGTGATTCCCTAGGCGAGCTGGAGATGCATGGCTAGGGATCACCAGCAGTTGCAGAGCATTTTGAAGGGATTGAAAGCATTCATTGCTTCAATAAAGGATTGTGGGGAGGTAGTATGGTGAGTGAAGGAACCCTAACTCAGAGGATAAGTTTGGGTGTGATGTTTTTCTAGCCAAGAAAATCAATTTCTTGTGCAGACAGTGAAAAGTCCTAAAATCCTAAATTTTAGGCATGTTTGTAGGAGGTACTGTAAAGACACCTCTGGAAGTCAAGACCTAGAAAATCATTAGGTTCTTGATAAAGGGTATCAAAATATGGTATTATTTTTTTGAATTTTTAAGGGTTTTTACAAGTTATTTTAGAAAAGGAGCCTAACTAGGCCTAATGCTAGTAGCCCTCTTTTGAGTGTAATTGACTTGAAATTTGGAACTCTTTGAGGGTTTCAATCCCAAAGAAGTTTGTGGACATTGGAATTGGTCCAATAAACTATCTTGAAGACTACCTTTCCACATGGAAGAGTTTGGGATCCATATGGATTAGTTTGTGCAGATGGAGCAAGAAAGGCCATTTGAAGCCTAGGAAGTAGCATGGTGAGTTTTGATTGTACATTGTTGGTGTTCACTAGTTGAAAGGATTAGGATCTTGTGAGAAGAATCCTAAGGAGGATAGGGTTAGTTGAAGAACCCTAGTAGGTCATTAGAGTGGCCTAGGATCCCCTAGAGGAAGCTAGGGAGAAGCAAGGCTAGTGTTACATAAGAGTGGTATCAGAGCAAGTTGAGAAACTTGGGAAGTCAGTGCATGTCAGCAGCTACTGGAGAATCAGCAGGAGAGTCAAGGATGGTGAAAAATGTAGAGTTGGCTAAAGAATTTGATGAGAAAAAGGATAGGAACCAACTCCTTGAAGAAGCCTTAGAAGGCATGAATTTAAGGCTAGAGGAAGTTGCTAATGAAGTGGCTAGAATTAGAGAAGGGGTGGAAAGTAGTGATAGGGGCAAGAAGGTTGTTGAGGAAGACATCATTTAGGAACCTGACCATGTCTTGAATGAAGATCCATTCTTGAAGACCATCAAAGCATTAGGTGGCAAATAATTAGAAGGAATCCCTTTGTTTAGTGGCAAGATGGATATTGAAGTAGTAATGGATTTGATAGAGGGAATGGAGAACAATTTCAAATGTGAGGGTGTGACTGAAGCCCAAAAGCTTAAGGTGGCCAAGTCTAGACTCAGAGGGTCAGCTTTGACTTGGTGGAAATAATTTTAAGATGAGAGAGTAAGAATGGGAAAGCAACCAATAGAAAATTGGAATGCCATGGTGACCAAGTTGAAGGAGAATGATCTCCTGGAGGAATATGAAATCCAACTCCATAGAAAGAGACAAAAATTGAAAAAAAAATACCTAGATGTGGCCTCATACACTAAGGAATTCCAAAGATTGTGTCTAAGGTCTAAATTTCAAGAAGAGGAGTCAATCAAAGTGGCTAGATACTTGGGTGGATGAAAGTGGAACATCCAAGAGGAGATTAGCCTATGGACACCAACTACAATACAAAAGTGTCATCAGTTGGCCATAAGAGTAGAGGAGAAGAACAAGAAGAAGGGTGAATCTATCTTCAAGAATAATATAGGTAGAGGAAGAGACCAAAGGGGTCAAAGAGGAGGCTACGAAGGCAAAGGTACTGAGAAAAGGTCATAAGGGGAGAACAAGTTGACAGAGCAGTAGACTGAATACAGTTCAAGAGGAGGTTATAACAGAGGTAGGGATAATCATGCTGGTCCTAATAGAGGAAGAGGAGGTAGGATTAGTTCTTAATTTTTAACCATGAAGTGTTATTATTTTGGGCAATTAGGTCATCCATCCTATAGATGTCCTGACAAACCTTCTACAGCAAATAGTGATAAAAGGGTAGCATATGCTCATGAGGACACTTCAAGTGTCAAAGCACCTAAGATTGACCATCTACATTCAAAGATGGGAGAGAACTTGATGTTCAAGAGAGTACTGATAAGACAACCAATCAAGGATGATCCCAAACATAGGAGGGCCTTGTTTAGAATTAGATGCAAAATTCTTGGTAAGGTTTGTAAAGTGATTATGGACTCTGGATCCATAAATAATATCATCTCAGAGGAGGTAGTAGTGAAACTCAAGCTAGCCAAAATACTTCATGTAAATCCCTATAAGGCAACATGGCTCAACAAATGCCAAAGTGTATTGGTCAATGAGAAAACATGGGTTGAGTTTTCAATAGCAAGATACAAGGATAAGCTACTTTGTGACATCCTACCAATGGATGCTTTCCATTTTCTATTAGGAATGCCTTGGAAATTTGATAATGGGGTAGTATATGATGGGAAGGAGAATTATATCACCTTCAAGAAAGGAGGGAAGACTTTCAAGATTTAGTCTTTTCTAGAAGATGAAGAACCACAGTCAAAGACTCCTAATGTCATGTTGTGTAATGGGAAGGAGTTTGTGAAAGATATCAAGGATGACAAGAGTGATGGGTATGCCATTGTGCTAAGACCCAAGGAGGAAGAAAAATTGGTGAAGGATCCATTACCACCAGAGGTACTAGAATTGCTTGTGAAGCACAAGGACATAGTGAGTGATGGCACTTCTGCAACCCTACCACCTAAGAGGGTAATAAGTCACCAAATGGACTTTGTCCCATGGGAATCTCTTCCTAAAAAGGTAGCATACAATCTTACTCCTGATCAGAACTTGGAGGTAGAAAGACAAGTACAAGAACTCTTGGATCAAGGTTTGATCAAGAAGATTATTAGCCCTTGTGCAGTCCCGATTGTGTTGGCATCCAAGAAGGGAGGAAAATGGAGACTGTGCATAGACACAAGGGCCATAAATAGGATCACAATAAGGTATAGGTTCCCTATACCTAGGATAGAGGATCTCACGGATTGCCTTGGAGGGGAAATGTACTTTACCAAGATGGAGTTGAAGAGTGGGTATCACCAAATTAGGGTGAAGGAAGGTGATGAATAGAAAATGGCATTCAAGACCATAGATGCATTATATGAATGGCTTTTTATGCCATTTGGCCTCTCTAATGCTCTGAGTACATTCATGAGGCTCATGAATGAGGTGCTCAAGGAATTTATAGGGAATTTTGTGGTGGTATATCTTAATATTATATTGATATTTAGCAAGACAAGAGAGGAGAATATCAGATATGTAGAGGCAGTATTGAAGAGGTTGCATGAAGAGAAATTGGCTATCAACCTTGAAAAGTATGAGTTCTTCAAACAAGAACTGGTGTATTTGGGATTTGTAGTGTCCAAAGGGTCTTTGAAGATGGACCAAGACAAGGTTGTTTCTATCCTAAACTGGCATCCACCTACCACAGCCACTGAGGTAAGGATTTTTCATGGCCTTGCACAATTTTATAGGAAGTTTATTAGGAGTTTCAGTGGGATATGTGCACCATTAATGGATATTATTAAGGATGGGGTAAAAAATAAGTTTAGGTGGACCTTAGAAGTAGAGAAAGCCTTTGAGATGTTGAAGAAACAAGTGGCTACTCAACTTGTCCTACAATTGCCAAGCTTTGAGAAATTGTTCACCATTGAGTGTGATGCAAGTGGGATGGCAGTAGGAGGTGTATTGAGTCAAGAAGGTAGGCCAATTTCCTTATTTAGTGAGAAATTGAATGAGGCAAAGAAGAGATATTCTTCATATGATTTGGAACTATATGCTTTAGTTCAGTCCCTTAGAAAATGGAGGCATTATCTGTTGCCTAAAGAGTTTGTGGTATTTACTGGAAATAAAGCTCTTAGCTACATAAATACTCAGGAGAAACTAAGCAATAGGCACTTGAAATGGGTGGAGTATTTACAATAATTTACCTTTACTATAAATCATAAGAAGGGACAGCTCAATAAGGTTGCAGATGCCTTAAGTTGGAGGTTACTTACAGTCCAAGAAGTCCAATTGAATAGCATTGGCATTGATAGTTTCATATATCTTTACAAGGAAAATGAGGAATTTGGGGAAGCTTATAAGGTGTGTGTTGAATTTCAAAACCATTTTCATAGTAACTTCTCAGAGTTTACTTTACAAAATGGACTATTATTTAGGGGTAACTAGTTATGTGTGCCAAGAGGCTCTATGAAGATGAATCTCATATAGGATAAACATAGTGGATCTCTAAGTGGTCACTTTGGTATGAACAAGACATTAGAGCTTGTGTAAAGGTTCTACTATTGGCCAAAGTTGGTGAAAGATGTCACCAAATATGTGGAGCAGTGTGTTGTTTGCATAAAGGAAAAAGGAGGAATGAGTAATGTGGGGTTGTATCAACCTTTACCAGTCCCTAACCGGCCATGGGAGTGTGTGAGTATGGATTTTATTGTAGGCCTACCCAAAACCAAGCAGGGGTATGATAGCATTTATGTAGTTGTTGATAGATTTAGTAAAATGGGGTATTTCATTCCATGTAAGACTACTAATGATGCTAGCCACATAGCCTATTTTTTATTTAAGGATATTGTGAGGATTCATGGTCTTCCTTTGAGATAGGGATGTGAAATTTATGAGCCATTTTTGGAGGAAATTATGGACTAGATTGGGTACCAACCTATCTTTTGGTTCATCCTACCACCCTCAAACTGATGGCCAAACTAAGGTGGTAAATGGGGTGTTGGGTAACCTATTGAAGTTCCTAACTAAGGAGTATGGGGAGACTTGGGATGTGATCATTCCCCAAGAAGAATATTCTTACAATGAAAGTAAGAACAGAATGACAAGAAGAAGCCCATTTGAGGTGGTTTATGGGATGCACCTTGGAGGTGTTTGTGAGCTTAGGGATTTTGGAGGTATAGAGTATAGAAATGGACATGCTGAGGACTTCACCCATACTATGAAGGAGATACAAGAACAAGTCAAGAATCAAATCCAAGATAGTCAACAAAAGTTGAAGCTAAAAGTTGATGAAAAGAGGAGAGATGTCCAGTTTGAGGTGGGTGAATATGTGATGGTTCACTTGAACAAATCAAGGCTACAGAAAGGTGTCCCTACCAAGCTTCAGATGAAAAGGGTGGGACCTTGCAAAATCCTAGCCAAATATGGGGCTAATGCCTATAAGATAGACTTACCATCAGACTTGAGCATATCTCTGCTGTTGAATGTGTAGGACTTAATCCAGTTTAGAGGGAAGATAGATGAGATCACTTAGGGTAGTCATGGAATCAATGGGGATGTTGAGGCTACTGTATTTCCTCCCAAACCACATATGGTAGCTGACAAAGTTCTAGACTCCAGGGTCAAGAAGACTACAAGGCATAAAGTCTACATGGAACACCTGATTCAGTGGAAGGATAGACCAGAGTCAGAGGCCTCATGGACTGCAAAGGCAGACTTTAAGAAGGTGGGAATTTCAGAGGATATCTTGTCCATAAGAGTGACATAGCTTTCCTTTTTGGGGAGTATGGTGTAGGAGCACCTAGGTAGGGCTAATGATGCAATGTAACCTAGGAATTATTTTGATGTTTTAGCTTGTATTGGTTCTAGCTAGACCACTAGGTTAATAAAGGAACATGTAGGTCCTAGTGTGTAGGTTGTAAAGTGTGAGGAAGCCTAATTAGGTCCTTAGTGACCTTTGAGTCCAATCTAGGTCTATTAGGGTGTTTTGTGATTTTACTGTCAAATGTGGCCAAGAAAGGGACTAAAGGTCCTATTTCATGTTTATACACCATAATTAGTGATTTGGGAAAGATTGGACACCTTTTGACCAAGTTTGGATAACATATCCAAAAAGTTGCAAAAGTTGTCAATGTTGTCATTGACAACATTGACAACATTTGTTGCAAGAATGCAACTTCGAAGGAATTAGTTCCTTAACTGTCTGAAACTATTTTTTTGGTGCCTTGTTCAACTATATGAGGCTATCCTCAAGCATTTTCAAGGGTTGGAAAGTTTATGTCAGATTGTGTACGAACTGTGTATTGGAATAACAATTACAACTTGTGTCATTTGTGAGGATCTGATATTGTAATGGATTGAATTAACTTTTGTAATCATTGTTTTTGGTAATGTAGATTGTTCTAATAATTTTTGTGGTGGTAGTTTTCTAGATTGAATAGTTTAAGTTGCTTTTGTAAATTCTTTTGTTTTTTGTCCAGTCGTTGTCCTGAATAGGGCACTGTGTGCAAATGGGGTCATAGATCCATTTTCCACCGTGGAACTTACACGGGCTCTTGGATTATGGAAGATCACTCCATGTACATTTTTGTACAATGAAGGAGGGGCCAGAGAAATCATGGAAGCTATTTATAAGGTGATGCCCTAGGTGAGCCAGAGATGCATGGCTAGGGATCACCAGCAGTTACAGAGCTTTTTGGAGGGATCGAAAGCATTCATTGCTTCAATAAAGGAATGTGGGGAGGTATTATGGTGATTTAAGGAACACTAACTTGGAGAATAATTTTTGGTGTGATGTTTTTCTAGCCAAGAAAATCAATTTCTTGTGCAGATAGTGAAAAGTCCTAAAACCCTGAATTTTAGGCATGTTTGTAGGAGGTACTGTACGGACACCTCTAGAATCTAAGACCAAGAAAATACTTAGGTTCTTGATAAAGGGTATCAGAATATGATGTTATTTTTCTAAATTTTTAAGGGTTTTTACAAGTTATTGTAGAAAATGAGCCTAACTAGTCCTAATGCTAGTAGCCCTCTTTTGAGTGTAATTGATTTGGAATTTGGAACTCGTTTAGGGTTTAAATCCCAAAGAAGTTTTTGGACATTGGAATTTGTCTAATAAACTATCTTGAAGAATACCTTTCCACATGGAAGAGTTTGGGATCCATTTGGATCATTTTGTGAAGATGGAGCAAGAAAGGCCATTTGAAGCCTAGGAACGAGCATGGTGAGTTTTGATTCTACATTGTTGGTGTTCACTAGTTGAAAGGATTAGGATCTTGTGAGAAGAATCCTAAGGAGGATAGGGTTAGTTGAATAACCCTAGTAGGTATAGAGTGGCCTAGGATCCCCTAGAGGAAGCTAGGGAGAAGCAAGGCTAGTGTTACATCACATTTCTTTAGGGACAAGAAACATAAATGTAAGTGCTTTAATCAGCCTAACTGGTTTAAAATACATAGACTAGGTGTAACACCCCAAAATTGGCACCTCATAATCCTAATCAATTTTGGTGCATTCCTTCAATTTTCTCATCATCAAAGTCCTATGGTACTAGGAAATTTCTCTTCCTAATTGACTTTAATTGACTGAGTCTCAAATGCAGAAAACCCAAATTTGCATAAATCTGACATTATATTTAATTCCTAAATTATCAAGGTTTATTAGCTAAAAATCC
>MU225867.1:769517-784117 GCA_018584345.1 Thuja plicata | reverse complement strand
AAGGAATTGAATAGTTATTTAATTGATTGAATGGATTATCCTCAAAAAGAATTTCATAATTCTATATGAAAGGTCACTCATGTGGCAATAATCCATCCTTTTAATTAAATAATTCATGCTTTTTTGTTTCAATCTCAATCCCTGAAAATGAAGAGGCAACCGTTTCTTTTCAAGAAACTCTTCACCCTCTTTCCATGGCTTTTCTATAAATTGGACCCCTTTTTCTTCATTTGAGGGGATGATTTTGGAGAGCATCAAATTTATAGTGAAATTTGCATTGATTATTTCATGATTTTGAGCTTAATTGCTTAATTAGATTAATTTCAATTTGGATTAATGATATATTGATTTTTAATGCAATTCATTTACATATCTAACATCTCAATTTCATCTTTCAAGCTTTCTATTTTAAATGCAATTTCATTTCTAGTTTAATAGCATTTCAAGCTTTCTAGATTAATTGCAATTTCATTTCATAGATTAAGAGCATTTCATTTCATAGATTAATGACAATTTTCTTACTTCTCATGCTTTAGAAATCCTCCATGTTAGCAATGGTCAGGTTGTTGGCTCTCATTCTGAGAGTGAATTCGACATCCCCAACTAATTAGGAAGCAACAAGTCACTTCAATAGAATTTGCAAGATGAACAATTCATATTTGTCTTTGTGAATTGAATGATTGAGTAAGGACTATGTTGAGTTTGTGCCTGATTTAGAGGTCACATTCAAGCACACACACTAGGAGACCAAGGTAAAGTTGTAAACATGTGATCTTAGAGTTAACATTGTTTTACGTGAAACTTGATTAGGTCAATATGTCTTATAAATAGACTATGTAATCATTCATTATTATGTATGAGAGAGGGATGAGAAAGGATATGAGACAATGAATGAAGCATACGAGCACATCTATGGATCAGATTGACAGTTTCATGAACCAGAATAGCAAAAGGTAAATTTGGTTAGCAAGAACCAAGAATAGAGACTACCGAGCATCAGATGTATTATTCAATCACATTAGGTGACATAATTATTCAAGTAAAATTAAATGGATCTGTAATCAACAATAGGAGATTGCATACACCAGGTCAAATTGTAATTTTCTATCATTCTAACAATTGAAGAAAAGTATAAAAATCCTTTCAAGGAAGATGGATTTAACAGTCCAACTATAAATCTCTTAACTGAGTGCACACTCAACAGTGTTTCTAAAGCTCCTAACTGAGTAAACTTTAACAGGTCTCCACAAATACTCTTAACCAGGTAGATCATCAAAAGTGATCAAATTGTAAGCCTTAATCGGCCCCTTCCAATTCGCAGATAGTGAAGAATTTGTGGGTGCCATCCCCACCATAGTTATTACCTCCTAACAGGAGTTTTCTGTGATATCATATCTTGTGTTATGTGTCAAATTAATTTCATGAATGTTCACATGTATGGTTAAGTTTATGAATTGATATATCTTACTTCAAGATAGCATAGAATGGATGGTTGGATAAACATTTGATAACTTAAAGGATAAAGGTTAAAAGATACAAAAGTTTTAGATGTACTGATTCACCCATCCCCTCTCAGTACATCCTTCCCATTAATTCCAACAATTGGTATCAGAGCTAAGTCTCTTCTTTGGAAAATCTTAAAGGCTTAAGAGAAAAGATCATACAATGGAGAAGTACAGACTTGACAAGAATATTTAAAATAAGAAGCTATAAATTCAAATCTTCTATGAGCAGTATAAAGAAGCAGAATCAATATGAGATAGATGTTAGATGAAAGAAATATTATGGCATCTTATTTTAGTGAAATACATTATCATGAGGAAGAGATACCAGATTTCTTTGTCTTCAGGATCAACTACAAGAAAAGCATCAGATACATCAAAAGAAAGCATCACAAGCCTAAATAAAATCAATCAACATCTGGCTGGACAAGTGAAATCTTTGCAAATCAGTCAAGAGACGCAGATGGTAAGAATTATTGATGTCATGAACAGTGATATACAAGCTGAGAAAGAAAGAACACTAGCTATTGATGATAGAAGGAAGATTACAGAAAAGCTATAAGAAAAATAGTCTAAAATACAAAGACTTACAGAGCATCAGCATGAGATCACAAATTAGATTATTCTTATGAGTCAAGAGGAAACTAGAATGAATGTTGAACTCATTGAAAGAATAGAAGCTATCTATGAGCTAAGGGATCAGAATGAAAAGTTAAAACATGAATTAAGAATTCAGCAGCAGCATAATGAAATTATAAAGAAAGTTGAAGAAAGCAATAAAATAATGGATGATTTTCTTGAAGGACAATAAAGATTCAACAACAACACGAGTCTAGGTTTTACCGAGAATAGAGAATCACCCAATCAAGTTGATCCAAAGAATGTCTAAGAAAATCCAAGACCAATCAAGCTTACATGCAATCACTGTGGAAAGAAAGGCCACACGTCAAATGTATGCAGAGGCAAAATGAAAGGTATTCCTAAAAACACATCTTCATTCATAGGATTTTTTTATAAATGTAACAAGACAGGACATAAAGCATATGAATGTAAGTCTAAGAAGAAACAACCAAAGAAGGAAACCTACATGGACAAATATTGTCCTAGTTGAAAAATGAATAGGCACACAACTCTTGAATGCTGGGAAAAGAAAAAGCAAGTATGGAAGCCTAAAGGTCAAGAAACTCCCTATCAACCAAAAAGAGTCAGTAACCAGTATGTATGGGATTACAACACTTGGACAAATTGTACAGCATGTGGAAGATTTGGTCACATTGCTGCAAACTGTATGAGATAGTGAAAAAGAAATTATAGAGGCTAGACTAACCCTAGAATGGCATGCTTACAATAAGTTGGTCATCTCAAGAAAGATTACAGAGACCGAATGACAGAGACCAGCACATATCCCAAGTGAAACACCATTGAAGATATCTAGAGAATGAGAGAAAAAATCTGGAGAAGAGCTTCAAACAATGATGAAGCTGGATCGAGCAATGCAAATGGTGATACCCCATCCAATGGATCTAGTGACATCACCACCCCCACCTAAGAAGAACAAGTATGGAACTGCATTACACTATAAATTATTCTACATCAGTTTCATAATATTTTGATGAAATGCCAAATTAGTATAAGTAAATATGCATCATGGTATTACTTGTTAAAATCTGTGATAACTATTCTATTGAGCATACATACCAAAATCCATCGGTATACACTCAAAGCCGAAACTTCCTACACTTACAAAGAAGCGTCGATTAACATAAGAAAGAAAATTTGCTAGTGTAAACCGAGACGCATCGGTAATCAAGCAAGTTGAAGAAGTTGTTTGCGCACAACACCAAAACCTGTCGGTAAAAGCAAAGAGATAAATGACTGCCCCAAAATGTCACATTGTCATCGAAAAGAGAATTTAATGTTTTAATCGACAAACTCCGTCTTCAAAAACCGAGGAGTGGTTGAGCATTAATGACTCACTTTTTAGGTAAAATGCCTATAAAATGGCGACAAAAGGGTTTTATTCTTCACCATGACCAGAGCAGGGCGATGAGAGAAAAAATTGAGCAAACAAAAAAATCATCATAGAGAGACTTCAACTCGACTAGAGCACTCCAATAGATCAATGATCATTGCAGGTGTAAACAAAAATTTACTACGTCAACCAAGAACTTTGTTTATGCATCTTTTAGAAAGCCCTAATTTTTTTTCAAACAATAGCCACGACCTCAAGAACCACCAAACAGAAGATTATCAAGAAGGATGAGGTAAACTCATTAAGAATTTTGTATGTGAGGAGCCACATTACAAGATTTACCCTGAGGTTTCCTCACAACCCGACAATGTTGGAGCATTCTCATGAATACAAGCTAGGGTTTTTCTCTTCAAAGATGTATGAGCTTACATCCACTGCAAGATTGGACAAATTGGTTATTTGGAGGTAGAACAAGCTTACAAGAAGCTGTGTAATGAAGATGGATCCATAAAAGAAGAACACAAACACATATAGTTGAAAGGGCTCACTAATGCCCTATTGTTCTTGAAGGAATTCAAAATTGAGTGGATTCGATTCATACTAAGATGAATACACAATCACAAACTATGGTTGGATGAGCCTAAGAAGATAACCCAAGATTTTATCCATGCAGTTACCGGTTACCCTGTAGCCGAGAAGGTAAAAGCATTGAAACATCCACCCAAGGTTGAGATTGATAAAAACATTGGAGCAAAGTGTGATGGAAGAGGACTAAAGGTATCTCATATAACCGATGATGAACTTAAATTTGGAGCATGTGTTATAGGTTACAAATTATTCCAAGCAAGCAAGATGAATAGCATAGCATCCGGTGTAGTAGATACAGCCTATAAGATTGTAAAGAAAGGTACTCGGTTGGATCTATTGGTACTTCTACTAAGCTAGCTAGAAGAGAACATGAGGACTATAAGAAATGCTAAGACAAATACATAAAAGTTTGGATCACTTATCATGTGCATTTTCTTTTACTTTCAAGAGACATTTCCATTAGTAGGAGATGCAAAATTGGATACCACAAAACCGGTCACCATGCAAATCAGTGAATACATAACATCACTTGGAGACAACTTTGAAACAGTCATGGATGAGTACTTTGTAGGATACAAGGACTAAATGCAAAAAAGGGTAAATATCCCTGAGCAATAAATAGAGAAATTCAAAGATGATATATGTTTTATGGTTGACACCGACCACACATAAATCAAACCTATTGTACCAAGGATAGCATAGTTACAACCTTTGGATTAGGAGGTAAATAATGATCAAGCAGCCAAGGCAATCAATGCATTGATAAATGAACCATTAGATAAGAAACAACAATGTTTGGACCTTATGAGGAGGCCAAATCAAGAATCAAATCTAGCCTAGTTGTAAAGCAAATAGTCAGGAAAAAGGACGAAATGGTCAAGAACCTAAAGAAAATATTGTCGACAACAGAAGAAGAAATTGAACAGGAAGAAGAAATTGAAAAGGAGGAAGAGACTAAAGGTCAGTCACCCATCGGTGAAGCTATAGAAAAGAATAACTCCGAGGCCATAGAGTTAGATTCACCACCCCCTCCAGTAAAGAATCCAAGAACCACATTTGCTTCAAGAAAAAGAAGCCAAATAGAAAATGACTCAACTCCTTCGCCCTTGAAGAAAGGAAAAGTTAGAACCTACAAGAGGAAACCGGCCACACAGAAAAGAGAGTCATCAAAGAGAAGAAGGTTTTTTCAAACAAGGGAAGACATTGAGGACACCGAGCAAGATGAAGGTGTAGAAGCAGAAAAGATTAAGGTTTCAGAAAGCATTGATGAGGTATGTAAATCTATTGCAAATTCAGGATCTATTACAAGTTCTAAGATCAGAAGATGGTTAAAACTTGATCTAGAAGATCAAAACAAAGTTGAAGATGCCATCATTACAAAAATTTACAAATTCAAGTACTTACCAATTCAATTTGAAGGTAATAATGTACCAAGGGAACTCTTGGACAGTTTATATGCTAGATGAACATTTGCATTAAAGAATGAAAAGGAGATAAGGGAAAGAGTACTTGTTTCTCTTATGCTTGTTGAATCCAAGAGGGAAGAAATTGAAGAGATGATGGAGAACCATAAAAAGGAGTTCTCACCCAATTTGAGAGCCTACAAATTTCTTGACGGTAGGCTTATAGAGTTTGAACAAGAAATGGAGTAAAATATTCAATAGACCTATTGAGGAAGCTAGCCCCGAGAAAGACCTACAAGAGAAAGATGATAATAAGGCAACTCAAGAACACATTATAATCAAAGATATAGAAGATGACACACCATTTGAGTTAGATAAAGAAGAAATGAACACAACTAGAAACAAGAATGTGAAAGTTGCAGATGAAACATGGTCAGACACCACTAAGGATAACAATGTGGACAACACAATCATTAACATAACTAATGATCCAGCAGAAGAAATACAGAAAGATGAAGATGTTAATGTTACCAAGGACACAACCCATGAACAGGACAACATAATTGATACTTAATAGGTGAACATACTAGGCAACATGCCAATATTGATGCAAGCCATCAATATTCTTCAAAAAATAAACATGTCACCTGATAAAGATTCAAGTATTCCTGAGGATGCAGGGGATGAAGGAAATTAAGACAACACCGATGATCAGAAGGACATCAGAGATACTCATATTGTAATTGAAACTGACAAAGTTATAGGAGGAGATACAAAGCAAATAGATGGAGACACAATTGAGAAGGATGTATAGACAAAGATTGATGAAGTGAATAAGGACATTGATGAAGGATAAAAACCCAAAGATAAAACTCCTGAGGAAACTGAAAAAGTATCTACCGATACTATAAAGGTTGATGTGGAGACGTCTATAGAAAATTGACATCCTAAAACTGAAACAAAGTAGAAAAAAGAGGCAACATCACAAGTAACATCATCTAGCACCACAGACAAAGCTGAGAAGATGGCTATGGTTCTGCATTCAAGTGAAACTCTGAAGAAGAAGATTAAATCCAAAAAGAGTAAGTTGGAAGTCACTTTAGATGAAATTATTGAGATCCCCAAATGTGACCCAACAACACTTGACTATGAAGCACTGAATGAATACAGTGAAATATGCCAAAGGAGGGCATTACAGGAGAAGCTGAGGAAGCAACACTGAGACTCCATGGTATTGCAAACAACTAGGGACATCTTGCACTAGATTGTACCTAACGTTGATGTTGATCAAAATAAATTGATACTTGATCAACTAGCCACTCTCACAGAAGCCATTACAACATAGAACATTGATGCAAAGAAGGCAATTGAAGAGAGAGCAGAGCAGAAGTACCAGTAGAAAATTGTTGCAAAAATCAGCCAAGAAGTGGTAGTTAACAAGGTAAAGCTTTCAGAATTCATAAGTGAATTAGATCCTATTATTGTTGAAGCTATTTCATTAATTCAACAAATAAGCACACTGTCAAAATTCACTAAAGAGCATAGTAAAAACATAGCAAAGGTAGATTCTGATCTAGCTAATAGTGCTAAAATCTTAACCACCAGAGACAATGCAATAAATTTGCATTATGAGAATATTATTGAGATAAAAAGGTTAAGACAAGAACTGTGGGAATCAGAAACACAATTCAAGTAAGAGGTCACCGAGCTCCAAGCTCAACTTCTACTAAATCTGACACTACTTCAACACCATATCAGTTCAGTAATGCAACTAATAGCAACCCCTGAGATGTCTGTAGTAGACAGCATCTATGATATGCACTCAAGGATCACACTCGAGCACATGGCTCTAGGATCACACTCGATAACAATGGGAGAAGATGATGAAAGACATGAAGTCTTCACACTCTCACATTTTTGATAAACTATAAGGTATACACATTTGCCCTTAATATCAAAAAAGGTGGAAATAATGATACGTATAGATAGGCAACGATACAGTATATAGAAAAAAAAAAAGGGAAAATAATGATATACCGGCATATACATAGGGGGAGTCATGAAATGACTAAGGATATGACTAAGGATTATATGTGTTGTACATACTTAACATTTTTTTACTATTTTACACATATCAGTTTTTGATACTAATGTCAAAGGGGAAGATTGATTACATTATTTTTCCATTAGTATGCAAACAACATTTTCGGTAAGAATACATCGAAAGACGTGAAAAAGAGCAAACCAAAAATGCAAATACCAGAGATCACCAAAAATTGTTAAGTACAAAGAAAACCGACAACTCAATTTTGTGTGTAAACTAAAAAGGAAAAGTCAGAAGGATAAAGAGGAACCTGACATGCAGGATATAGTGTAACCCGAAAGATAGTCAACTAATTTCAAAGCATAACCGATAGTTAGAAACTGAAAGTCAGTTGTAGCCCGCAAAAAGTGGATCTGACTTCCACGTCAGATAAAACAGTCTTATTCTATTTATAGAGTCTTGATTTTTTTTTTAAACCATTTCTTTAGGAACAAGAAACATGAATGTAAGTGATTTAATCAGTCTAACTAATTTAAAACACATAGACTAGGAGATCAAGGTAAAGTTGTAAACCTGTGATCTTAGAGTTAACATTATTTTACATGAAACTTGATTAGGTCAATCTGTCTTATAAATAGACTATGTAATCATTCTTTATTATGTATGAGAGAGGGATGAGAAAGGATATGAGAGGATGAATGAAGCATATGAGCACATCTATGGATCAAATTGAAAGTTTCATGAACCAGAATAGCAAAAGGTGAATTTGGTTAGCAAGAACCAAGAACAGAGACTACCGAGCATCAGAGGTATTATTCAATCACAATAGGTGATATAATTATTCATGTAAACTTAAATAGATCTGTAATTAGCAATAGGATATTTCATACACCAGGTCAAATTGTAATTTTTTATCATTCTAAAAAGTGAAGCAAAGTGTAAAAATCCTTTCAAGGAAGGTGGATTTAACAGTCCAACTATAAATCTCTTAATTGAGTGCAAAATCAATAGTGTTGCGAAAGCTCTTAACCAAGTAGACTTTAACAGGTCTCCATAGATACTCTTAACCTATTAGATCATTAGAAGTGATCATATTGTAATCCTTAACCAGCCCCTTCCAATCCGCAGATAGTGAAGAATTTGTGGGTGACATCCCCACCGCAGTTTTTACTTCGTAACAGGAGTTTACTGCGATATCATATCTTGTGTAATATGTCAATTACTTTCATGAATATTTCTATGAATGTTCACATGTATGGTTAAGTTGATGAATTGATATATCTTACATCAAGATAGCATATAACATATGGTTGGATAAACATTTGATAACTTAAAGGATAAAGGTTAAAAGATACAAAAAATTTAGAGGTACTGATTCACCCCTCCCCTCTCAGTACACACTTCCCATTAATTCCAACAATTGGTATCAGAGCTAATTCTCTTCTTAGTAAAAGCTTAAAGGCTTAAGAGGAAATATCATACAATGGAGAAGTACAGACTTGACAAGAATATTGAAAATAAGAAGCTAGAAATTTAGATCTTCTATGAGAAGTATAAAGAAGCCAGAATCAATATGAGATAGCTATTAGATGAAAGAAATATTATGGTATCTTGTTGTAATGAAATATATTATCATGAGGAAGAGATACTAGATTTATTTGAGTCTTCGGGATCAACTACAAGCAAAGCATCAGATACATCAGAAGAAATCATCACAAGCCTAAATGAAATCAATCAACATCTGGCTAGACAAGTGAAATCTCTACAAATCGGTCAAGAGAAATAGATAGTAAGAATGATTGATGTCATGAACAATGCTAGACAAGCTAAGCAAGAAAGAACACAAGCTATTGATAATAGAAGGAATATTATAGAAAAGCTACAAGAAAAAGAGTTTGAAATACAAAGACTTACAAAGCATCAACATGAGATCACAAATCAGATAATTCTTATGAGTCAAGAGGCAAACAGAATGAATGTTAAACTCGTTGAAAGAATAGAATCTATCTGTGAGCTAAGGGATGAGAATGAAAATTTAAAACATGAAATAAGAATTCAGCAGTAGCATAATGAAATTATAAAGAAAACTGAAGAAAGCAATAAAAGAATGGATGATTTTCTTGAAGGACAACGAAGAATCAACAACAACACTGGTCTAAGTTTTATCAAGAATGGAGAATCACCCAATCAAGTTGATCCAAAGAATTTCTATCCAAATCCAAGACCAAGAAAGTTTACATGCAATCACTATGGAAAGCAAGGCCACACATCAAATGTATGTAGAGGCAAAATGAAAGGTATTCCTCGATCCGCATCTTCATTCATAGGATTTTGTTATAAATGTAACAAGAAAGGACATAAAGCATATGAATGCAAGTCTGAGATGAAACAACCAAAGAAGGAAACCTACATGGACAAATATTGTCCTACTTGCAAAATGAATAGGCACACAACTCTTGAATACTGGAAAAAATAAATGGCAAGCATGGAAGCCTAAAGGTCAAGAAACTCCCTATCAACCAAAAAGAGTCGGTAACCAGTAAGTATGGGATTACAACACTTGGAAAAATTGTATAGCACATGGAATATTTGGTCACATTGCTGCAAACTATATGAGATAGTGGAAAAGAAAGTCTAGAGGCTGGACTAACCCCAGAATGGCATGCTTACACTGTCATAAAGTTGGTCATCTCAAGAAAGACTGCATAGACCAAATGATAGAGACCAACACATATCCCAATGGAAACACCATTGAAGACATCCAGAGAATGAGAGAAAAAATATGGAGAAGAACTTCAAACAATGATGAAGCTGGACCGAGCAATGAAAATGGTGACACCCCATCCAATGGATCCGGTGATATCACCACCCCCACCTAAGAAGAAAAAGTAAGTATGGAACTGCATTACACCATGTATTATTCTACATCAGTTCCATAATATGTTGATGAAATTTCAAATTAGCATAATTAAAGATGCATCATGGTATTACTTGTTAAAATATGTGATAATTATTCTATCAGGCATACATACTGAAATCCATTGGTATACACTCAAAGCTGAAACTGCCTACACTTACCGAGAAGCGTCGGTTAACATGAGAAAGAAAATTTGCTAGTGTAAACTGATACGCATCGATAATCAAGCAAGTTGAAGAAGTTGTTTGCGCATAACACCAAAACCCATCGGTAAAAGAAAAGAGATAAATGACCGCCCCAAAATGTCATGTTGTCACCAAAAAGAGAAGTTAATTTTTTCACCAACAAACTCCATCTTCAAACACCAAGGAGTGGTTGAGCATTAATGACTTGCTTTTTAGGGCAAACGCCTATAAAAGGGTGATGGAAGGGTTTCATTCTTCACCATGACCAGAGTAGAGCGACGAGAGAGAAAATTGAGAAAACAAAAAAATCATCATAGAGCGAATTCAACTCTACCAAAGCACTCCAATAGATCAGTGATTATTGCAAGTATAAATAGTAAGTTACTACGTCAACTGAGAAATTTGTTTACGCATCTTTTAGAAAGCCCTAAATTTCTTTAAAACAATGGCCACGACCTCAAGAACCACCAAACAGAAGAATATCAAGAAGGATTAGGTTAAACTTGTCAAGAATTTTGTATGTGAGGAGACACATTACAAGATTTACCCTTAGGTTTCCTCACAACCCAACAATGTTGGAGCATTCTCATGAATACCAGCTAGGGTTTTTCTAGTCGAAGACGTGCGAGCTTACATCCATTGCAAGATTGTATAAATTGGTGATTTAGAGGTAGAACAAGCTTACAAGAAGCTATGTAATGAAGATGGATCCATAAAAGAAGAACACAAACAAATACATGTGAAAGGGCTCACTAATGCCCTATTGTTCCTGAAGGCATTCAAAATCAAGTGCATTCAGTTAGTACTAAGCCGAATGCACAATCACAAACTATGGCTAGATGAGCCTAAGATGATAACCCGAGATGTTATCCATGCAGTCACCGGTTACCCTATAACTGAGAAGGTAAAAGCATTAAAACATCCACCCAAGGTTGAGATTGAGAAAAAAACTGGAGCAAATTGTGATGGCAGAGGACTAAAGGTATCTCCTATAATTGATGATGAACTTAAATTTGGAGCATGTGTTATAGGTTACAAATTCTTCCAAGCAAGCAAGATGAATAGCATAGCATCTAGTGTAGTAGATAAATCCTATAAGATTGTAAAGAAAGGTACTCAATTGGATCTGTCAGCACTTCTACTGAGCTAGCTAGAAGAGAAAATGAGGACTATAAGAAATGCTTAGACAAATACATGTAAGTTTGGATCACTTATCATGTGCATTTCCTTTTACTTTCAAGAGACATTTCCATCAGTAGGAGATGTAAAATGGGATACCAAAAAACCGGTCACCATGAAAATCAGTGATAACATCACTTGGAGACAACTTTGAAATATTCATGGATGAGTACTTTGTAGGATTCAAGGACCGAATGCAGAAAAGGGTAAAGATCCCTGAGCAACTAATAGAAAAATTCAAAGATGATATATATTTTATGGTTGACATCGACCACACATACATCAAACGTGTTGTACAGAGGACATTATGGTTACAAAATTTGGAGTATGAGGTAAATATTGATCAAGCAGCCAAGGCAATCGATGCATTGATAAATGAATCATTAGATAAGAAACAACCAAAGTTTGGAACTTATGAGGAGGCCAAATCAAGAATTAAATCTGGCCTGGTTATAAATAAAATAGTCAAGAAAAAGGACAAAATGATCAAGAACCTAAAGAAAATATTGTCGACAACAAAAGAAGAAACTGAACAAGAAGAAGAAGCTGAAAAGGAGGAAGAGGCCGAAGGCCATTCACCCATCTGTGAAGGTGCAAAAAAGAATGAATCTAAGGCCATAGAGTCAGATTCACCACCCCCTCCAGCAAAGAAGCCAAGAACCACATCTGCTTCAAGAAAAAGAAGCCAAATAGCAAAGGACTCAACTCCTTCACCCTTGAAGAAAGGAAAAGTTAGAACCTACAAGAGGAAACTAGCCACACAGAAAATAGGGTCATCAAAGAGAAGAAGGTTCATTCAAACAAGGGAAGACATTGAGGACACCGAGAAAGATGAAGGTGTAGAAGGAAAAAAGGTTAAGGTTTTAGAAAGCATTGATCAGGTATGTAAATCTATTGCAAATTCAGGATCTATTACAGATTCTAAGATCAGAAGATGGTAAAACTTGATTCAAAAGATCAAAACAAAGTTGAAGATGCCATCATTACAAAAATGTACAAATTCAAGTACGTACCAATTTAATTTGAAGGTAATAATATACCAAGGGAACTCTTGGACAGATTATATGCTAGATGGACATTTGCATTAAAATGAAAAGGAGATAAGGGAAAGATTACTTGTTTCTCTTATGCCTGCTAAATCCAAGAGGGAAGAAATTTATGAGATGATGGAGAACCATAAAAAGGAGTTCTCACCCAAGTTGAGAGCCTACAAATTTCTTGAAGGGAGGTTTATATAGCCTGAACAAGAAAGTCAATAGAAATGGAGTAAAATACTCAATAGACCTATTAAGGAAGCTAGCCCTGAGAAAGACCTACAACAGCAAGATGATCATAATAAGGCAACTCAAGAACACATTATAATCAAAGATGCAGAAGATGACACATTAGTTGAGTTAGATAAAGAATAAATGAACACAATCAGAAACAAGAATGTGGAAGTTGCAAATTAAATATGGTCAGACACCACTAAGGACAACATTGCGAAAAACACAATAATTGACATAACCGATGATCTAGAAGAAGAAATACAGAAAGATGAATATGTCACTATTACCAAGGACACAACTAACAAACAAGACAACACAATTGATACTTCACAGGTGAACATACCAGGCAACATGCCAGTATTGATGCAAGCCATAAATATTCTTTAATAAATAGACAAGTCACCTGATAAAGATTCAAGCATTCCTGGAGATGCAGGGGATGAAGGAAAGCAAGACAATACCGATGATCAAAAGGACGTCGTAGATACTCATATTGTAACCGAGATTGAAAAATTTATAGGAGGAGATACAAAGCTGTTGATATTTATAGCATTGATCAGATAAAATAACGATTATAGATAAATTATGAAATATATCTATATATTTAATGGATATAATAATGATATATATTAAATTATAATATATATATTTGTTTACATTAATATATATATATATATTATTATTTAATCTATTATATATTAGATATATAAATAGTTTATTATATTATATTATAATCAATGATAATAATTATCATTATTATTATTATTATTATTATAATGATAATGATTATCATTAATTATAATCTGATCGTATGTCATTAACTATCGGCTTATTTACTATCGCTTTAATAAATTGTTATATCATCACCGATCATTGATAGTATCGGGTAGACTTGTAAAGTCGGGTATCATTAATATTAAAGCCGCGCCAAGGTAAGTAAGCCGCGCCAAAGTAAGTAAGCCACGCTAAATGAAAAGCCACGCCTATGATAGGCGTGACTCATCAAAGAGTCACGTCTATCATAGACGTGACCTTTCATTAATAAACAAAGATATATGTATGATATCAGTCGGTCAAAGGAGGCACTCACAGAAATCGATAAGTGCAGATTCCTCTCTTTGACCATTAATAAAATCAGAGATATTAAATTCAGAACCTTAAGGTAATATCAGAATTATTATTTTAATTATATTTATATCTGAATATTATTTCAATTGCATTTACATGGTATCAGAGCCACGTTAGGAAGCATCCAAGCAATTGAAATTGACAAATTCAGAATTAAAAGAGTATAAATATCACACTTCAATGGCGAACGCTATAAGATTTGAAGATAGGCTTGAAGGAGGAAGCAATTTCTCTTCATGGAAATTCAGAATCAAAATGATTCTAAGAGAAAGTAAAGTTGAGTCCTGCATAAAAGAAGAAAAGGAAGTGCCAGAAAGTGACCCAGATAAATCAAATTGGATTGAAGGAAATGAAAAAGCTATGAAGATCATAGTTGATGGCGTTCGAGATCACATAGTGCCGATTCTAACAAAA
>MU225867.1:708646-756431 GCA_018584345.1 Thuja plicata | reverse complement strand
GTAACATGCTACCAAGTTTTCACTCTTCTGAAGTGAGCTCTGTGAGGAACCAACCCTGTTAAAGGTTACAATAACACACTGTTAGGTGTGACCTGGTTAAAGGATTTAATCACCCTGTCAGGAGTGGTCATGTTAGAGGACTTAGAACATTCCATCTGAATGTCACCTTGTTAGAGGATTTATACAAATGACTTTTAGGTAAACCTTGTTAAAGGATTTTAACTGATACAATGGTTAGAAAGTAATCAGCAGTTGTGATCTGATACATACAACTTACTTTGCAAATTTAGATCTAATTACAGCTCTGATGTTAACTTAGTAGATAGCCTACATTGTCATTTCAACCTTCTGATCTGCTTGGAAATTCGTCAAGCAATCACACATGCAACTCTCTACTTCTGTATTCAACCTTCTCTACTAGATCATACCAAATAGTAAATCAACTATGCAATCCTCTTGCATACACACATGTACTTCCACATTAAGTAGCACACTTTAGCATTCTCAAATAATAACCCCTCGAGGTTATCATATACCTCTCTATCTAGGTCAGATAAATCTTTTGTCACTTAAACAAGATCGTAGATCTTAGGTTAGGTCAGATCCAATAGATCATTCCATCATTGCATTACATTTACTTCTAAAAAGTAGTCTCTAATTAAATCTTGAAACCATGCATCAATTACGGTTACCCATACATTAAATGATGTGGATCAATCTTTAATTAATATTACATATCCCAATAAAATTAACTAAGTCAGCCAGAGATCTCAAATCTCATCATTAATCCAATTACTGTAAGTCGGCCAACATCATTGTTTCCACTCGGCCATTTCACTGGTGCTCGGCATTGAACAACTTTTCTTATCACAAACAACTTTTCTCGGCACACGCAACTTTTCTTGGCACAAGCCAAACTTTGCTCGGCACAGAACAGCCAGAAAAACTATCTTTGAAAGATAAAAAACTAATTGCTTTGCCAGAGTGCCAACTGATCAAGTACCCTTTTATTTTCCTTAACTCAACCATTCACTTGGTCTTATTTTTAAATCTTCTTCATCAACAATAGATATGGTACTCAAATAGATAACAATAGTCTCACTAGTTAAGGTTTGACAGTAATGACAAAATAACAATTGCTTGCATTGTCACTTTCCAACAATGTCTTACATCAAGATTGCATAGAACAGATGGTTGGATAAATATTTGATAACTTAAAGGATAAAGGTTAAAATATACAAAAGTTATAAATGTATTGATTCACCCCTCCCCTCTCAGTAAACACTTCTCATTAATTCCAATAAAAACTACGGTGGGGATGGCACCCACAAAAACTTAACTATCTACAGATTGGAAGGGGCCGGTTAAGGCTTACAATTTGGTCACTTCTGATCATCTACCCTGTTAGGAGTATTATGTGGAGACTGGTTAAGGTCTACTCTATTAATAAATTTAGCAACACTATTTAGTGTGCACTCAGTTAAGAGATTTACAATAGGATTGTTAAATCCACCTTTCTTGAAAGGATTTCTTCTATTTGCTACACTAGTTAGAATGTAGACAAAAATACTCATTGACCTGAGTGTATGCAATCCATAATTTCTGATTACAGATCCATTCAAGATTACATGTACAAAGTATCACCTAATGTGATTGATTAATACCTATGCTACTTGGTTCTTGGTTCTTGATAACCAAATTCATATTGTGTTTTTCTGCTTCTTGAACCTCTCAGTCTGATCCATAGATGTGCTCGTTGCCTACATTCATCCTCTAATCCTTCTCAAATGAATGATTACAACATATATTTATAACATAGATTGACCTAATTTAGTTTCACCTATTACAAAACTAACTCTATGATCAAAGGTTTACAACTTGACCTTGATCTCCTAGTTTGCAAGTTTTTAATCAGTTAGAATGATTAAAACAATTACAATAATGTTTCTTTTCCCTCAAGAAATGGTTTTAAAACAAATTAAAACTCTAAATATAGAATATAACTCTTTTATCTGACGTGGAAGGCAGATCCACTTTTCTCGGGATATAACTGACTTTCGTTGTCTGATGCTTAGTTTGCTCGAATATCAATTTGACTATCTTTCAGTGTTCCTTTGTTGAACTCTCTGTCGGGTTCCCTTGCACTGTCAAGTTCCTCTATTTCTTCTCTTTTGGTTTGTAGTGTAACCTGCTTGTGAGGTTCCTCTGTATCATTTTGGGTTGCACTTTTAGTTTACACTTCAAAACTTGTGTCGTCGAGTTTCTCCTTACTTAGCACTTTTGGTCTGGACTGAAACCTAACTTTTTGTGTAGTGTAACCGATGGTTCATAACAACTATTTTCTCTTTGCATACTAATGGAAAAAATTATTTCATCAATCTCCCCCTTTAACATTAGTATCAAAAACTGATATGTGCAAAATACTAACAAAGTTTAGTATGTACACCATGTATATTACTTAGTCATTTCTTGAATCCCCCTATGCATATGTCAGTATAGTATAGTATATGTGTATGTACACTTGTCTTTATACTATTTCTTTCTTTTCACCTTGTATTCTCCCTTTGTGCTATATTTTCTATTTCCCCTTTTTACTATATGCTATGTACATATCATTTTCATTTTCCCCCTTTTTTGATAGTAAGGACAAAGGTGTATACCTATAGCTTATCAAAAATATGAAATTTATAGGTCTTCATTTCCTCCATCATATTCTCCTATTTCTCCTTGAGATGCTCAAGAGCCATATGCTCGAGTGTGATCCTGGCATGCATGTCGTAGATGTTGTCTGCTACAGACATCTCAAGGGTGGCAATTAGTTATTTTTCCGAACTTGTGTTGATGCAGAAGTGTGAGGTTTGGTAAAATTTGAGCCTATAGCTTGGTAACCTCTTCTCAAAACTATGATTCTTCTTCCCAAAGTTCTTGTCTTAACCGTTTGATTTCAATTATCTTCTCATAATGCAATTTGATTGCATTTCCATCTGTGGTTAGACTTTGAGTACTTGCATTTAGATTGAAATTGATCTTTGCAATTTTATCATTATTATCCTTAGTGAATTTATCCAAAGTGCATAGCTTTTAAATTAAGGAAATAGCTTCAGTAATGATTTGATCTAATTCATTTGTTAATTCTGAAAGCTTTACCTTATTTTCTGCCACTTCTTGGCTGATCTTTTCTGTAAATTTATATTGGAAATTTTGGTCTGCTCGTTCCTCAATCACCTTTTCTACATCCACATTTTGTGTTGTGATGGCATCAGTGAGAATGAAAAGTTGATCCAAAATGGGGGCAATGTGATCAACATCAATGTCGGGGACTATCTAGTTTAGGATATCCCTTGTGGTCTCCAGTACTAAGGAGTCTCGGTGCTGCTTTTTAAGCTTTTCTTACAAAGATTTCCTTTGAAAAATTTCTCCATATTCTTGGAGTGATTCAAAATCTAAAGTAGTTGGATCACACTTTGGTATTTCTATGATCTCATCAAGTGTGACCTCCAACTTGTTCTTTTTGGTTTTCTTCTTCTTATTTTGTGATGCACATGTATGTAAAACTATATCCATATTCTCTGCTTGGTCTGATGTGCTACTTGATGGCTTCTGTGGTGTTGTACCTTTTTCTTGCTGCTCGGTGTTTGTCTTTTGGTTGTCTAAGGACGTCTCCTTATATAACTTTGGTGTATCTGTAGCTTCACCTTTGGTGTCCTTAGCCGTGGTATCAAACATCTTATCTTGTTCACCTTTCTCTTTTTGCACTTCATCGATATCTTTAATTTTTGCATCCTTGTTGGTATTATCTCCATATTTTTGTTCTCCACCGATGACTACTTGTTCATCGGTTGTATGCTTATTCTCATCAAATGTATCTTTTTTCTCATCATTACCCTTATCCTTGGGTATGCTTGCTTCCTTCTCTGGTGACTTCTCCTTTTCCTAGATAATGTTGATAGCTTGTATCAATAGTGGTATCTCTCTTGGTGTGTCTACCTATGTTGACTATGTTGTAGTGTCATGTTCGTCAGTTTGGTCCTTGACAATAGTGACATCTTCATCTTTCTATATCTCATATTTAGGATCTCCTCTGATAATATTAATGATTCTACTCTCTGGCCATGTTTCATCTACAATGTCCATATCCTTGTTTCCTTTCATGTTCAATGATTCTTCATTAACATCTTCATCAGTGATAATAATATGTTTGGGGCCCTGTTTAGCCTGATCATCTTTGTTCTATTGATTTTTGGTAATATCTCTCTGTGGCTCGGGACTTGTATTCTTTTTAGGCATATCAATTATCTTTCTCTATTCAGCCTCACTCTTCTTGTCTAGTTCATGTAGATTTCCTTGAAGTACTTGATAGGATCTTAACTTTGGTGAGAACCTAGTGGAGTGTTTCTTCATCACTTCTTCAATCTCCTCCATTTTAGATTCATGAGGCGTGATAGATACTAGGGCTCTTTCCCTAATTTCTTTTTCAGAGTGTAATGCAAATGTCCATCTTGTCAATAATCCTAAATTTCTTTTGGCATTTTATCTACTAATTGTATGGGAAGATATTTGAATATACACATCATTTTGATAATTGGCTCTTCAATTTTTTTTTAATCCTCGGGATCCAATGTTAGCCATTTCTTAATCTTTCTATCATTTATTATTCCTAATTTGATAATTGAAGCACATAATTCATCAACAGTTTCAGGAATCTTACTCTTTTATTTTTGGACAGATTCATCCTCTTGAGTATCTTTGATATCTTCCTTGGTTAGGATTAATTTCCTTCTCTTCTTCAGTGTTTTGTACTGTTTGTTTTGATTTTTTATTTTGTAGGTCCTTACTTGACCTTTCTTTATCGGTAAAGGACTTTCATTGTTTGTTGTCTGACTCCTGGTCCTGGATGCAGTAGAGGTCCTAGGTTTCTTTACTGGTGGAGGTAGTGGTGTATCTTACTCTGTGGATTCTAAGTCACTCTCCTTCTCAGCTTCACCGATGGGTGACTGACCCTCAGTTTCTTCTTTCTATTCAGTTTCCTCTTCATTCACCGATAGCTTTTTCTTCAACTTCTTAACCATCTTGTCTTTCTTCCTATCAATCTTCTTCACAACTAACCCAGTTTTAATCCTTTCTTTGGCTTCTTCATAAGTTCCAAACTTGGGTTGTGATTTCTCCAATGGATCACTTATCAATGCCTCAATAGCATTTGATGCTTGATCTATGTTCACCTCATAGTCAAGTGGAGCTATCCATGATTTCCTTAGTACAGCTAGCTTGATGTAGGTGTAGTCAATGTCTACCATAAAAAAATATATCAGTCTTGAACTTTTCTATTAACTGTTATGGAATCCTTACTCTCTTCTACATTCTATCTTTGAATCTAGAAAAGTATTCATCCATGACTGACTCAAAATTATCTCCTAGTGATTTTATGAACTCGCTAATCTGTATGGCCACTGGTCTTGTAGTGTCCCATTTGACATTTCCTATGGATGGGAAGGATTCTTGGAAATAGAAGAATATGCACATGATCAGTGAACCAAAATTACATGAGTTGGACATTGCAGTCCTTATTGTCTTCATGTTCTCATCCAATTGTCTTAGCAGAAGTTTTGATGGATCCAACTGCAGTCCCTTCTTGACAATCTTGTATATTGTATCCACTACTCTAGATGCAATACTGTTCATCCTGCTAGCATGAAAGAACTTTTATCCTAAGACACATGCTCCAAATTTTGGTACATCATCGTTGATGGTGGATACCTTTAGTCCTCTTCCATCCCATGTTGCTCTTGTATTCTTCTCAATTTCATCTTTAGGCGGGTGCTTTAGTGTCTTTACCCTATCAATTATGGGATAACCGGTAACAGCATGTATAACATCCCTGGTTATCAGTTTAGGCTCATCCAGCCATAATTTGCGGTCATGTATCCTTCTTAGTAATAATTGAATCCATTCAGTCTTGAACTCCTTCAGGAACCATAGGGAATTTGTGAGCCCTTTTACCTCAATCTTCTTATGATCTTCCTTCATAGTGCCATCATTGTTTCAAATCTTTTTGAAAGCTTTCTCAACTTCTAGGTCTCCTATTTCTGCTATCTTGCAATGTATATATGCTCGCACGTATTTGACAAGCAAAACCCTAGCTGGAATTCTAGAGAATGCACCACCATTGTTAGGTTGTGAAGCAACCTCAAGACATATCTTGTAATGAGGTTCCTCATAGGTTGAATTCTTGATTAGTTTGACCTTATTCTTCTTATCATTCTTGAGCTTAGCGGTTCTTGATGTAGTTGCCATCATTTTTGATATTAGGGCTTTTTCCCATAAATGAAAATAGAGTTCTCAGTTATCTGTGTACTTAATTCAACCTATGTAGCTGTTAGGAATCTATTTGGAGTGTTGTGAACCAGGTTGGATTCGCTCTTCAATCTATTCACTTCATGCTTTGGTTTCGCTCTGTCTCTTCGCTCTAATCGCTTGGTGAAAAATGAAACCCTTCCATCATCTATTTATAAACTTTGCCCTAACTTGAGTCATTAATGCTCAACCACTTCTTGGTGTGTGAAGACCGAGTTGTCGAGTGATACACAATAACATTTTTGGTGGTAACGCAATGCTTCAGGGCAGCTATTAACTTGTTACGTCCACCGATGGATTTCGGTGTATTGCGAAGACAGCTTTGTCAATTCACATGATTTACCGATGGATCTCGATTTACACTAGTGACTTAGCCTTTATGTGTTAATCGATGATTCTCGGTAAGTGTAGACATCTTAGCTTTAAATGTACACTGATGCATTTCGGTAGGTATTGACCGACAGGATTATTTTCACAGAATCATAACAAGTAATACCATAGTGCAGCTTTAATCATGTTGATTTGGTATATTAACTATGCATAGTGGAACTGATGCAAAATATAACTTGGTATAATGCAGTTCCATACTTTTTTTTCTTAGGTGGGGGTGGTGATGTCACCGGGTCCATTGGATAAGGTGTCACCAATTGTATTACTCGGTCCAGCTTCATCAGTGTTTGTAGCTTTCCTCCATATTTTGTTTCTCATCTTCCTTATGTCTTCAATTGTGTTTCCATTGGAAAAGGTGTCGGTCTCTATAATTCGGTCTCTGAAGTCTTTCTTTAGATGACCAACTTTATGACAGTGTAGACATGTCATTCTGGGGTTAGTCCATCTCCTAGACTTTCTTGTCCATTGTCTCATACATTTTCCAGCTGTGTGACAAAATCTTCCACATGTTGTACAATTTTCCCATGTATTATAATCCAAAACATATTGGTTATCAACTCTTTTCGTTTGATAGGCAGTTTCATTATCTTTTGGCTTCCATGCTTGATTTTTCTTCTTCCAGAATTCAAGAGTTGTGTGCCCATGCATTTTTCAAGTACGATAGTATTTGTCCATGTAGGTTTCCTTCTTTCATTGTTTCACCTTAGATTTACATTCATATGCTTTATGTCCTTTCTTATTATATTTATAACAAATTCCTATGAATGAAGATGTGGATTTAGGAATACCTTTCATTTTTCTCCTGCATATATTTGATGTGTGGCCTGGCCTTCCATAGTGATTGCATGTCATCTTTCTTTGTCTTGGATTTGCATAGACATTATTTGGATCAGCTTGGTTGGGTGATTCTCCACTCTCGATATAGCCTAGTTTGGTGTTGTTGTTGGCTCTCCTTTGTCCATCCAGAAAATCATCCATCTTTTTATTGCTTTCTTCAGCTCTCTTTATTAGTCATTATGTTGTTGCTAAATTCTCACTTCATGTTTCAGCTTTTCATTTTCTTCTCTTAGCTCACTGATAACTTCTATTCTTTCAATGAGTTCTATATTCATTTTGTTTTCCTCTTGACTCATAAGAATAATCTAATTTGTGATCTCATGATGATGTTCTGTAAGTCTTTGTATTTTTGACTCTTTCTCTTGTAGCTTTTTAGTAATATTCCTTCTATCATCAATAGCTAGTGTTCTTTCTTGCTCAGCTTGTCTAGCATTGTTCATGACATCAATGATTCTTACCATTTGTGTCTCTTGACCGATTTGCAGAGATTTTACTTGTCTAGCCAAATGTTGATTGATTTCATTTAGACTTGTGATACTTTCTTCTGATGTGTCTGATGCTTTGCTAGTTGTAGATCCTGAAGACTCAAATAGATCTGGTATTTCTTCTTCATGGTAATCTATTTCATTACAAAGAGATGCCATAATCTTTCTTTCACCTAGCAGTTGTCTCATCTTGATTCTAGCTTCTTTATATTGTTCAAAGAAGATCTGAATTTCTAGCTTCTGATTCTCAATACTCTTTTCAATCCTATACTTCTCCATTGTATTATGTTTTCTCTTAAGTATTTAAACTTTCCAAATAAGAGATCTAGCTCTGATACCAACTTTTGGAAATAATGGGAAGTGTGTACTGAGAGGGGAGGGGTGAATTAGTACCTCTAAAACTTTTAGTTAATTAACATTTAACCTTATGTAATCAAATCCTTTCTTTACCAATCATATCTTCTATTCTTTCTTTATGCATGTGATATCAATTCATAACCTTAATTGTATGTAGACATTCATAGAAACATTCATGAAAGTAATAACACATAACACAAGATATGGTAACGCAGAAAACCCCTGTTAGAAGGTAAAAACTATGGTGGGGATGGCACCCACAAAAACTTCACTATCTGCAGATTGGAAGGGGCCGGTTAAGGCTTACAATTTGATCACTTTTGATGATCTACCATGTTAGAAGTATTATGTGCATATTGGTTAAGGTCTACTCTGTTAAGATCTTTAGCAACACTTTTTAGTGTGCACTAAGTTAAGAGATTTACAATAGGATTGTTAAATCCACCTTCCTTGAAAGGATTTCTTCTATTTGCTACACTTGTTAGAATATAGAAAAAAATACTCATTGACCTGAGTGTATGAAATCTACAATTTCTGATTACATATCCATTCAAGATTACATGTAAAAATTATCACCTAATGTGATTGATCAATACCTATGTTTCTTGGTAGCCTTAGTTCTTGGTTCTTGATAACCAAATTCATCTTTTGTTGTTCTGCTTCTTGAAACTCTCAGCCCGATCCATAGATGTGCTCATTGGCTACATTCATCCTCTCATCCTTCTCAAATGAATGATTACAACATCTATTTATAACATAGATTGACCGAATTTAGTTTCACGTTTACAAAACTAACTCTATGATCAAAGGTTTACAACTTGACCTTGATCTCCTAGTTTGCATGTTTTTAATCAGTTAGATTGATTAAAAAAATTACAATAATTTTTCTTGTCCCTCAAGAAATAGTTTTAAAACAAATCAAAACTCTAAATATAGAATATAACTGTTTTATCTGACGTGGAATTCAGATCCACTTTTTCTCAGGATATAACTGAATTTTGGTGTTTGATGCTCAGTTTTCTCAAAAATCAGTTTGACTATATTTTGGTGTTCCTTTGTTGAACTGTCTGTCGGTTTCCCTTGCTCTGTCAAGTTCCTTTGTTTCTTCTCTTTTGATTTGTAGTGTAACCTTCTTGTTGGGTTCCTCTATATCATCTTCGGGTTGCACTTCAAAACTTGTGTCGTCAGGTTTCTCCTTACTTAGCACTTTCGATCTGAACTGAAACCTAACTTTCGGTGTAGTGTAACCGACGGTTCATAACAATTGTTTCATTTTTTCATACTAATGCAAAAATTTATGTCATCACCAACTCCATCAAGTTCCACCGCAAAGATATTATTTCTAGCATCATAAAAAACCCCTCAAAGGAGTCCAATAACTCCAATTGTAAGTGAGAGTGGGATAGGAATGGCTATTGCTAATCCTCATAATCAAATAGTTAGAGCTACAAGAATAGGTGGAGGTGCCTACATCACTACAAGTACTATTTCACCATTCAAACATTCAATTATCTCAGCAAACACAGATTTTGATTACAATGCTTTTGTTGATTAATTTAGAGGGAGAGTAGATAAAAAAAGTAAAAAGGAAGCTAATGATGAAGGTTGCAGGTGCTAGAGGTATAGAGGAACAAACTGCATTGAACATGGTATTTCCCACATATGACCCAAATAAAGAAATGATGGAGTACATGGTTGTTATCCCCCCAATTCCAAATCAAAATAAACCAAATAATTAGATGGATCCCTATGAAATTCATGTTATCACCATCCCAATAGATTTTTCTAGAGTTAAAAATTGAGACAAAATTAATGTGTCAAAAAAGACTAATGAAGTTTACACATCATTTTTATGGTGAGAGAGAGAGAGAGAGAGAGAGAGAGAGAGAGAGAGAGATTATATAAAACTTATAGAAAAACCTAGAAAATGTGAAAGAAAAGAAGAAATTAATAGATAACAAGAGCAGTGAATTATAGAAAATGATAAAAAAAAAAATTCCTCTACATCTACAATTACAGAGAACAAACAGACAGTGGTGGAGCTAAATGAACTAAAGAAAATTTTAGCCCAAAGCATCAAAAATTTTGATAATGAAAGAGCCTCTTCAATACAATTATATTAAAACCTGGAAAAATATATTACCTCAAAAAAAATTACAAACCCAATCGGATTATGAGAAGGAAAGATAAAATCAATGGGAAGAAAAAATGGAGGAAGAAATAAAACCAATTAAAGACTAACACAAGAGCTGAAGAAGGCAAAAGATGAAATTAATTCTTCCCAAAATAGATTGACTGTATCGTGGAAACAAACAATGAGGTGTGTAAAATGAAAAAAATGGAAGAAAATAATGCAGAGAAATAATAATCTATTTCAATTGATGGAATTGATTGAAAGTATAACAAAACATAATGGGAAGTTCACTGAATATATTGCTCGGAATAGAAACGTGAGTTCAAGAGAGAAAATTGAAAAACAAATTTTGTAAACGATGCAGATGACCTAGGTGAATTAAGACAAATCAGACAAGTACCCTCAATGACCAAACATATGGAATAGGTGGAGGAATTCCAAGGTTAGACAACCAAAGGAAATGATGGTGACACCTTTAAGGCTATATGGGACAACATGGTGCGACACACGACCAATACTTGGGAAAATGTGTCTCGGAGTTCTCACAACATCAAAGGAATACAAAAAAAACTCAAAAAAACCATTGAATCATACCCAACACACATTTCCATGTCGTTTCCTTCAATGAGCCCAATTAGGCCCACTAGCCCTCTCCAGAGGGTTTTTAGACACTAACTCTAGGGACATCAGGTTTAGGCACAAAAAAATCATTTTTATAGATACCCTTTATTGATTTATAATACATATTTCAAAATGGGAATAGATTTTTTTATAACATAAGGGTCAACAATTGACTAATAACAGTTTTAAGGGGGCAATTAGGTTTGTTTTCAAAAGGAGGTACCCTACAAACTTGCTTTGGGACACAAGAAATGGATGGAATAGGTCACAATCATCTTCAAACCAAATAATAAATTTGTCTCCAATGCCTAAACCTTACAAATTTATCCCATCACCTTAAATTGCATTCATAATCACAATTTGTAGGCTTGTCACGTAGAGATGCCAGACCTAGGGCATCATTTTTCTTGCACCCATCAACACCTTTAACCATAAAACCTTTCATCTTTGAAAGGAATCTCAAAACTAGCATTCCACAAGAAGTTGGATTTTTCTACCATGGAACACTAAGTTATACACATTTTAGTCTCAAAGCCCTACACAGTGAGGGTTTTAGACCCAACTAGTAAGTAATTGTTATATCTCCATAAAATATTGATGGAATTTTCTCAAACTAGGTTAAAATAAAAGTATACTCATATCCCTTTCCATCAAGGTAGGTTGCAGAGGTTGAGAGTACTGTACAGAATCATACCAGCCATAAAAACATGCAAAAATAGCTAAAAATCATAGAAGTCATAGAAAGTGTATTGTCTTCCTTCAAAAATCATTCAACAAATATTTTTCCTTGATCCAAAGAGGAATTTTATACATTTTTACATCCTTACCAACTATCTCAACCAAAATTTGAATTAGTTGGAAGTTGGAGAACAAAAGTTGCATTTCTTGCACAAACGTTGCAAAAGTTATCATTGCAACTTTTGTAATTTTGGCATTTTTTGCATTTCTTGAAAACTAGACCCCTAAACTTGAATCCATCCCTTATTACAAGTCCAAATTGGTCATAAAAGATCAAATATAACATCTCCACCCATTTTTAGAATAATTGGAGTGGTTTGACCAGTTTGATCAATTCAGGACCTTAAAGGTCTATGAGAAACAATTAGCATAAAAGCCTTACAATATGACTTTAAAATATTATAAGTGGTATTTAGGACCTTATTACAACTTAAAATAACACAAAAACATATATCTAACACAAAATAATTTCCATGGCAATAATTGACTTCATGTGATCAAAGGTGTTGCTGCACCATACACCTGGGGAGAGGAAAATCTCAAGTCCCATTTGAGATGAGTTCTTGAATAGATTTACCATGATTATTTATGTCATCTTCAGTCATCCAAGTGGTACCTTCATCAAGGAGAGCTTTCCATTTTACCAAATACTCATTGTATACCTTCTTCCTTATCCTTTTCACCTCTTTTGTATCCAAGATGCTCTCTAGTTTCATGGGTTGACTAGGGGGTAGCTCTTTGATCTAGTCTTCATATTCAATCCCAGTTGTACCTATTTATTCACCTACAACCACATAAAATTTTATAGGATAAAGATCAAATACATTAAAAATTGGTGATATTGCTACCCCGGGAGGTAACTCGATTTCATAGGCATTTTGTCCAAATTTATGTACCACCTTGAAAGGTCCTATTTTACTCATCATTAGCTTTGTATAATTTACCTTATGAAGCCTTTATTTTCTTATATGTGAAAGTACGAGGTCACTAAATTTGAACTGAACATCTCTCTTCTTTAAATTTTCCCTCTCCTTATATTTTTCCACCTTCTTTTGAAGAACCTCCTTCACTTGCTAATGAATCTCTCTCATGACAGTTGAAAAATCCTCTCCTTGTGTACCTCTTCTCTCCATCCCTCGCATATCTCTCAACTCATAAATACCCCTTGGGTTCATACCATAGACAACTTCAAAAGGAATCCTTCCTATACTTCAGTTTATGGAGTCATTATAGGCATATTCTTCTTGAGGCAATATCAGATCCCAAGGCTGGCCATGTTCCTTAGTAAGGCACCTTAGTAAGTTCCCCAATGACCTATTAAAAACCTATATTTTTCTATCTATTTGTGGATGGTAGACAAAACTATAGGACATATTTATACCAATTTTATTCCACAAGGTCCTCCAAAAGTGACCTATTAACTTGGAATCCCTATTAGATACTATGCTCAAAGGAAGACCGTGTATTATTAAAATTTCTTTGAAAAACAAATATACAATGTTAGATGCATCATGTGTACACTTGCAAGGAAAAAAGTGTTCCATTTTACTAAATCTATCTACCACCACAAATACACTATCAAACCCTCTTTTTGTTCTAGGCAGCCCCAATACAAAATCCATGTGTATGCTTTCCCAAGGCCTATTTGGTATGGTTAAGGGTTGATATAGCCCTGAATTTTAATAAGTTCCCTTAGCCCTCTAACATATGGTATAATTCTCCACATATCTCCTGACATATACCTGCATTTTAGGCCAAAAGTAGAACCTCTCAACCTGCTCCAAGGTTTTTTCAATGCCAAAGTTCCCTCCAAGACTCCCACTATGCTTCTCCTTTATCAAATTTTCTCTCATAAATAACTTAGGCACACATAATTGAGCCCCCTTCAAAATTAAACCATCTTGAAATACAAAATCAGAATATTCACTGTGAAATGTCTTTGAAAACTTATTACAAACATTGTATGCTTCTTTGAAATAATCATCCTCTTGGTTCATACCTTTAAGAGCATCAATTCCAAAACTTTGTAGTTGGATCTCTTGGACCATAAGTGACCTTCTACTAAGGGCATCTGCAACTTTATTGGATTGTCCCTTCTTGGGCTTGATGGTGAAAGTATAGGCCTGCAAGTACTCAACCCATTTCATATGTCTATGATTCAACTTTTCCTACCCATTCAAGAAACTAAGTGCATGATTGTCAGTAAACACCACAGACTCCTTTGGTAATAAGTAATGCCTCCACTTTTTGAGGGCTTTAACCATATTATAGAGTTCTATATCATAAGAAGAGTATTTTATTTTAGTGTCATTCAATTTTTCACTAAAGAATGCAGTCGGCCTCCCTTCTTGAATTAAAACAACGCATATTTCTTTACCACTAGTATCACATTCTATTATAAAAAATTTATTAAAATCAGGGACTGTAAGGATAGGTTATTGAGATACCTTCTTCTTCAAGTATTAAAACCTTTGATTTTATTCATTGGTCCATATGAACTTACCCTTATTGTCTCATTTGATTGTATCAATGATAGGTGCACATATGTGACTGAAATTCCTTATAAACTTTCAGTAGAACCTTGTAAGGCCATGGAATCTCCTCACATATCCAACTATTTTAGGTGTTATCCAACTGAGAATGTCCTCAACCTTTGATGGATCCATGTTCAAATTTCCCTTTGATATGACAAAGCCAAGATACACCAACTCCTCTTTTGTGAATTCACACTTTTGCAAATTGATCATCAAGCCTTCTTCATGAAACCTTCTTAAGACCCTATCAAGATGCTCCAAATGTTCCTCCTTGGACCTTCTAAAAAGAAGAATGTCATCAAGACAAACAACAACAAATTTTCCAATGAAAGGCTTCAATATCTTGTTCATCAATCTCATAAAGGTGCTCGCAACATTAGAGAGCCCAAAGGGCATCACCATCCATTCATAAAGGTCTTCATTAGTATTCAATTGTGTCTTCCATTTTTTCCCTTCTTTGATCCTTATCTGATGGTACCCACTCTTCAAGTCTCTTTTTGAAATATAACAACCTCCACCTAGGAAATACATTAGGTCTTCCATTCTTGGTATAGGAAACCTTTATCTGATGGTTATCCCATTTATGGCCCTAGAATTAGTGCATAGTCTCCATCTATCATCCTTGTTAAGCGCCAACATGGTAGGGACTGCACAATGGATTAGGCTCTCTCTAATCAGGCTTTTATCCAATAGTTCTTTCACTTGTTTTCCTATCTCTACATTTTTGGCAGGGGTCATCTTGTAAGAAACCTTATTAGGAAATTTAGCACCAGGTATGAGGTCAATATGATGACTCGTATCTCTAATTGGAGGCACACAACTAGGAAATTCATCCACTACTATGACCTTATACTTTTGTAGCAAGGTTTGGACTTCAATAGGAATGGATTCTCCCTTGTTTGTAGACAAAACTAACCCATACTTTGGTTTGACAATTAGGGAAAACCCTTGACCTCCATCTTCCTTAAAGGTCTTCAAAAACTCCTTCTCCCCTACTACCATGACACTAGACCCGAGCTGTTTTTCTTCTTATCTAATTTTTTTCTTATCTTTGATTTTAGGAACCACAAAGCATTGAAAACTCTCTCATCCTCCACCAAACCCAATATCATGTTTTAATATAAATCAGCAAGTTTGAAAAAAATTGATACTAAATCACACACTCTAACTTAGGGTTGTCTGAAACTTTGTTACTAGTCCCTCTTGGAATGGTTTCTCCATTTTTTGAAATTATTCCCTCATAGTATTGCAAAATGGTTTGATTTCTCTCTAAGAATGGTTTCATTTAAAATCTATTTTATGGTTTGTCCATTGAATTCTATAGATTTGGAAAATTGACCTATCAAAGTCATTAGCCTATGATGATAATTAGTTGGACCATTGAGGACCCAATATTGAGTAAACACAATAGACATGCCTTCAAGTACTATATCATGAGGGAATAATTTTTAAATCTTTAGCGAAATAGAATGGGAAATTTTCTTTAGAGTACTAGTTATAGACTCAACAATCTTGCTAAAATCTTCCCTTGTAACACTAAATTCTTGCTTCTTAGGGAAATTTTCTAGTACTTTCACCATGGTAAGGTAGTGCATTAGTATATCAAATCCACGTACACTGACACATTGATCCCCATTCGCATTAAATTATAAAAAATTGTTAGCATTGTTCTATTTTTCAATAACTACCAGCTAGCAAATTTAAGACTTACAAATGTTTGTTTAAATTGATAGAATTATCGAGGGTCGGGCATGTCACTTTATGTATCTTAGCATATTGTACAATATACATAGCTCTTTCTTGGCATTTTTTTGAAATATTGTTCATTTCCTCTAGTATGGGGAGAAACTTGTTGAAGTTGAGATTGTCTCTATATCACTAATCTACAAAGCAATTCAGGAGCTTTGTCTAGTGTATGGCGATGTTCATAAATTACTCTAATCAAGGATCGATATTATGAAGAAACTTCATACGTTGGTTCATGCAAGGAGATCCATATGACATCAACATCTTGAAGAATCTTGTTCCCATTGGTTATTCCATCAACAAAATTTTGGGACTTCAAAAAAAGTATGAGCAGAGCTCACTAACTAAATTTTTAACATTTGTTACTATGGGATACTTTCTCATAATTTTAAAAGCTAGATTCATTTTGTGGTACACGCAGTGAATGGAAGTCATGTAAGGTGAACAAGAAGTTTGTAGCTTTATGCAAAGACCATTCCTAAGACCTTGCATTATTGAAGCTCCATCTTCTCCTACACATACCAACTTTTTTGCAATTGTCAAGCCACCTATACCTCCATATTCACTTAAAGAATTCTAAACTAGTTGAAATAGATTTTTCTTTGTTGCACTCTCCATTTTTGAAACAAATAGTAGATGAGGTTGGTGGACATGTTTTTGTGCAGTATAAACCTCCATACATAACCAAGACATTATATATTATCATAACTTTGTCTAAAGACAATGTAATAAAGTTTAAATCTTTTTTTTTTTTTTCCTTTTAATCTTGTTTTTCAACCTCAACAAGACAACTTACCCATTCCCATCTACGTTTTATTGACCAATGAGTGTTGGAATGCCCAAAAAGGATAATAAAGTGTATTATATTCTAGGTACTTTGTCATGGGACGCCCTCTAGTCAAAATATGAAAAAAAAAACATTTAAGTGAACAGTTTTGCCAAATGTGCTACTATAATTGCCTTTCCAAAATGAGCTTTAATAGAACCTCCAAATTGAAAAATATTTGCATGTCTTTGCAAATGCACATCATATTCTAAGACACACTTAACATGATTACGTTGTTCCTTTGTTTCCCATCAATCACTTATATTTCAATTTCATTTATGATTTATTTTATGTAAACTTTAGTGATGTTCTTTTCTATGGTTTCAAGTTTAGTCGCAACTTATTCTCCCTATTATATTTCCAACTACAAATCTTACATCTGCATTTTGTTGGAGTTTCATCTTTGTTTTGATTCTCCACTAGTTCAATGAATGGATACTTGATGAACACAGTCTAGATGCTGAGAGGGGGGAGAGTCAGCATAAAGCAAAATCTCACTTGAGTAATTAACTAACTTCAATTTTCACCACATAAAACATTAAGTAAATAATGAACTGAAATGGAAAAACATGAACAACAATATTTTTATACGTGGAAAAATCAAACCCACAATGAGCACTAGACCACAAAGATAATTCACCGATGTATATAGTTTGATTGCAAATATAGAAGGAGCTCACTGTTATGGATTTGCAACAAAAGTCTCACTTTCAATACAACACTAATTACATATAGGAGCTCACTACTCTGGACTTACAAATAGGGGCTCACTGCAAAAGTAGCGAGACAGTGCCACAAAGACCCATTTTCCTAGGGACAAGGTACATACAACTCTTCACAATATATAAAGAGAAATTATCTTGATAATACAACTAATCTGCACAATATTGTCAACCTCAACAACACACTATTATTACTTTTTCTTCTCTATCATAGTAGCCACATAAACTGATCTTTTATTTTCTAAAATTCTTCTTATAGGTCTTCATTGATTCGTACACCACACGCTCTTACATTTTTCCAAAGCACACACTATACTTATATACAAGATAGATCATTGGAGTATACAACAAGGTCAGCCATGCTAAAGAATATTACAGTTAAGTTACAAGTCATCCATGTAAAAAGAAAATTAAAATAAGGTCCCATGTCCGAATCATCTGGACCAAAACATAGATAATACCTAACATGGAGCCAATCAAATAAGGGATAAACATTAATTTCATAGTTCACACCTAGCATGAACCCATCCAAATAAGAGATAGACATTAAATGCAATACCTAGACCAAAAATATGAAGCATGATCCACTCCAGAGAGAGAGGGACCATGAGCACACTACACATAGCCCAATGTTAGATCCACAAATACTGGAACAACTTCCACATCCATCTAAAATATGTAGTAACACACTTCCCTAAGAACCATATCACTTTCCAGTTGTATCTAGACTTCCACAAGCCATGGTGAGATCCACACGCCATGTCAAAAACTATATCACTTTATAACAGTCTACGTGAAAAGTTATCACGGCACATTTCCAAACCAAACCATAAACTGATCATAATTACAGCACTTAATGACATTTTTTTTGAATCGCTAGGAAGCACCACAACCATTACCAAGACGTGAATATAATTCAAATCACATTTTCATATCTTCATCCTTGATTTATATAATAGAAACCTTCTAGAAAATATAATTGAATAATTATCATCTTCAACTGCATAACTCTGTTACTGAACCACTGACATCCAAACAGAACCATCGAATTTTTAAGATCTAAGAAAATAACTCTAGAACATTGACAAACATCATTCTTACAATATTTAGAATACTTACCTATCTTTCACTATTTTGAATACATACTTTTCTTCCACTATTCTATAGGTTCAAAAGCACTAACATGTCCATCACACAACCTTACATCTTTAAATATATCTGAACATGCCACCAGCAAATACTTCCAAACCATAGTGTTTGAGAAACTGCAAACACCTCTAGATCACAATGTTTGACATCAATGAAAATAATGACAATAGACAATAACAACCAAACATATATTTCAAACTATCTCCCCCTTTGTCATTAATGAAAAACAACCACAAAATAATTTTCACCAAGATGTCAATCACTATCAACTCTCCCTTACTGAAATAACCAAAACATTCATGAACACATTATCAAATAAACATTTTCCTTATTTTTCGCCCCCTTTTGCCATCAAGCACAAAGGCCAAAAAACTAGTTACCGCTTCACAACTCTGATAAAATCCACTAGCATCAATACAAAAAAAAAAAAAAAAAGCAGAAAGCTCCCCATGGACAGATGTGCCACTCTGATGTATTAAATTAGGAGGGGAAACAACCCCAATCTTATCCTAGAGAAACTCAAAAAAATATTATCATGTGATGGAACATATCTTTAAAGAAATATTAAGTCCTCCTGACTGACTTGACATATTAGGAATCTATTCAACTGGCATATAAAATTTGTCTGATGAGATAAGAAAAGCAACATGCTTCTCACTAGTAGCAATTTGCACATCAATACTTACAAATTTCTTATGATCATCAACACCTTTTTATTCTTCCTCTTCATTGTCACTTGAAACAGTCACTGGAGAGAAGCAGCACTCTGGACACATACATATGACACTCTTTTCTTGATTACTAGAGGATAAAACCTCTGTAGGAATATTTCTCATAATTTTTCTCTTATCTTTGTCTTTCTCTTCATTGATAGCAACAGAAAGTTCTTCCACCGCTTCAATCCTTGCAGCACTAGTATCCTTTGGAGTCTCAATAATGCTCATACATTCTTCCCCATTAATTTCACATGAAAACATAGTTGCCAAAAGAATTTTAAATTCTACCTCTTTTATGTAGCAAAGATTCTTATCAACATAGAAGACAACATCATCCTTACACCAGTCAATTTCCATAGAAGAAAACCACTTCCACGGACTCATCCTATCCTTAAACTTATCAAAGAATCTTCTATAGTCAACAACATTATTATCTAATCAATGCAAATGTGTATCATTTCTCCAATCCACATTTGAACACAACTTAGTATGAACAATCTCTGACATAACCAAACAACTATTACATTGTTTACATAACCATAAAATCACCTTTCTGGATCACAAAACATAAATCTTGTCTCTGTAAAAACATGCAAGCCTTATTTTCATGCTGAGGAGATACTCAACATCCAACCTCGAGGAGGGAAACATGTTCACATGAAAACTCCCCGTCATACCCTACAGTCTAAGTCATTTAACAAAGGAGGAAACAACATCTGCAATGAATGTAAGACCACCATCAAAAGCACATTCAATTTTCTTCATCAAATATGCCTTGTTCTTTTCTTTTGATTCTTCTACAATCATAAAACATTCATTTTGGTTATCCATGCTTTTGCAGAACCTTGCAATATGTTCTGTCATGTCACAGTTATAAAAAACCAGACCATCCTTTTTCATTTTTGCAGTTTCATTATTCTTGACATTGATATTTAAACTGCATTAATCCTTTTTGTGTCCATATCCATTGAAACCGTATCAATATCCATTGAAGTTCTTAACATTTCTATCCACATTCACTCTACTTAATTTCTTAATATTTATGCTCAAATTTACTATATTTTTGCACTAAACTACCTTATGCCTTAACTTATTGCATTGATAGCATCTTCCATTGAAAATATAACTCATTTTTAGACTTCTAAATTCATTAACTTTGTGCCCTAATTTATTGTAAGAAAAATAGGCTTTATCAAAATATGAATACCTAGAATGAATAGGAGGTCTCTGATTCATCAGCCCCTTTTTGTCCTTTGCTTGTATCTATTTTACCAAATTCTTTTTGTCTTTCACCTGCTTCTGGTCTACCAAATCCCTTTTATCTTCCACCTTCTTCCGACCTATCATATCCTTTTTATCTTCTTCCTGCTTCTGGTCTACCATATCCTTTTTATCTTCTTCTTGCTTTCGGTCTACCAAAACCCATTCGACTTCCACCGATTTTTTTTATTCATCCTTTCTCTCCTTGTTTTTCTTTAACAATGAAGCATCCACTTTGTCTTGTACTTTGAGTTCCATCTCAACTTCATCTCCCCATATTCTATTGCATTGAATTAGAAAACCCAGATTCTCACATTTTTCTTCAATATAATAGATATTACCAATTGTCATAAAATCTTTGGCAACCCTTTTACCATTTTGTTTCTTTTTTATAACATAGCCATCACTTTTGAAAATAAATTCATAACCTTTCTTACACATTTTAGTAGCACTTAACAAATTATATTTCAAACCTTCAACATAATAAACATCATCAGTTTATGTTTACCATCAATTGAAATGGTTCCGACGACTTTGATTTGTGCACTTCCTTCTCCTGCAAATCTGATTGCTCCACTATTAAATTCTCCAAACTTGATAAATATTCTCTTGTCTCCTATCATATGATTTGAACATCTTAAATCTATAATCCATGCCCCTATAACAACTTTAGCATGTAATGTGATCTCCTCTTTCTTTTGAGAAACAGCTAGAAACATAGATTCCTCAATTGTTTCATTAGTATCCTAATCTTCAGATAAATATTCCTCCATGGAAAATAAGCTCTTTTTACCCTTTCCTTTGAAATACATAGGTCACACATAGTACGAACCCATCCAGATAAGAAATGGACTTTAAATGCAATACCTGGACCAAAAATATGAAGCATGATCCACTCCAAGAGAGGGACCACAAACACGCTACACATATCCCAATACCAAATCTGCAATTATTGGAACAAGTTCCATAGTCATCTCAAACGTGTAGTAAAATATTTCCCTAAGAAAAGCATCACTTTACAGTTGTGTCTGGACCTCCACATGTCATTGTGAGATCCATATGTCAGGGCAGAAAAGATATCACTTGCCAGCAATCTACGTTAGAAGCCATCACAACAAATTTATAGAAAAGACCACAAACTAATCATAACTACAACACTTAATGACATTGTTTATGGATCACCAGGAATAGTTTATAGATCACTAGGAAATACCATAACCAAGACCAAGACCTAAATATAATTCAAATTACATCTGCATATCTTCAACCTTGATTTTCATAACAGAATCCTTCAAAAAAACACAACTGAATAACTGTCATCTTCAACTGCATAACTATGTTACTAAACCACAGACATCCAGAAAAAACCATTGACTTTTAGACCTAAGAAAATAACTCTGAAGCATTGAAAAACATCATTCTCATTGTTTCTATAATACATACCTATCTTCCATTGTTCTAAATACATACTTGTCTTCCATTGTTTCATAGGTTCATAAGCACTAACATGTCCAACACACAACCTTACATTTTTAAATATATCTGAACAAACCTCCACCAAATACTTCCGAAACAAAGTGTTTGAGCAACCACAAACAACTTCTGACCACAATGTTTGACATTAATGACAAATTGATAACAGACAATAAAAAACAAACATATATTTCTAACAATACTTTGACACCCAATCAAAAAATTCCTCACCATCTCCCACTCCCGACCTATTTTTATTTGGATTTTTATTTTCCCTTTTGTGCATCATCATCATCTATAACACTGCCACCCTAGTCAATTATCTCATTCCCTCTACCTTGGGTATCTACTAGATCATCTTCTTCATTATCATTTGAGATATCGCATTTGTCGCCTTCTTCAATATTGGATGTAAGTTGTGAATCATGTAGTTGTGATGTTGTAGCTTCATCTATTTGACCAAAAACATTTCCAAAGTACGAAATTATGGTTCTTCATTTTTTGGTCTCTCTTGGCCTTGACCACTTTCAAGAGTCTTACTCTTCCTATTGTTTGATATCTCCAATGAAATATACGCTACAAAAAACTATCTACTTATTTAAAAATCAATAAAAGACTATAAGATACATTGGCCCTAGGGCCTAGAATCTAGATGTTTGAGGTCCCCTACTCAATAAGAATAAATTAAAAATTTCAAAAACAAATTGAGATGAATAATATTTTAACACTTCAAAAAATTGATCGCTTACCTTTAGATTCTCAGTGAGTAGCACTAGTAGTCGGCAATGCAACAATGGTTGTTCTTGGTCTGTAACTTGGCTATTGATCTGAATTGAGAGCTCATAACCAACCAGATTGTGTAAAAATAAATCTAATCTTTGATTGTATTTATACCAATCCATATTTGGCGAATTCAACGGGAATTTTAATTGGTATACAAATATTTGGTGATTCCCACTTAATTCTAACATGTTTTATATAAATGTTGGGCGAATCAAACATCGACAAAATATATAAGTTGTACTTTTCTAGGCAATTATGGACCTACAATTGGGATGGACTTATAATAGTATTTGAAAAATCAATCATATTAATGGTATTGAGCTATTAATAGTATTGGTGAATGTGGCATTGAATTAGACATGCTTCTAAAATGTCAAGCGAATTGGGCTCTAATGCAAATTGACTATTAATGGTATTGGTGAATATGGCGGTGAATTAAGATGTGCTTTCAAAATTACAGGCAAAAATATTAAATAGACCGTTGTGAAAACATAATTTATATTGGCGAGATCTTTAAATCGATACAATACGTGAATTGAAAATGATGACAAATTGAATTGCGTGTGACAAAAATTTGATAAAGTCGAGGTGATCTAACCACCCCATTTGGTACAACCTATTTGTCAATTTAGAAATTTTTGATAGCAACCATCTACCAATTGGCCAATATTCACCACTAAAATTAACCCTGGATATATGTATGCATTTACATATATGTTTATGTGTGTGTGTGGGGGTGGGTGTGGTTATAGGTATGGGTGTGTGTGAGAATATGAAGTTGTGCATCAAGCATATCTATATCTATATATATAATATGTGCATGTGCAATGTTCATATCTTATTAATAATTAAAAATCTAATTATATTGACCAACTTTAGAACAACTATTCAATCACGAGGGTCACAAGTAGTAACTCTTTCTTGGCACCAAAGGTGACGAGTTATCCATCATAAGGAGTATGTAAAAAAAAATTGCAGGGAGTGACTTTCTTCTTCTTCGGCTGCATAATTCTCATAAATTTCCGCTATCACTCCATTCATAGTTCATGCATTTCCTTTGAATCATTCTATTCTAGAAGAATATCGAGATTTCAAGCTACTCATCGTCTTAAGATTAACGGTCATATAGTTTGTAAGAAGAGAAGCAAAGATAACTTCATTGTGCACCTTTTCCTAATCGTGTGATACATATTCATTGATCTTCTTCAATATGATCATTGAATAGTGTCGATAGGTTTTTTTAGCAACTCTACTTTAATTGTGCAATCTATGAGTCGTCAATCATCATGAAGTTGATCGAGTCTTGGACTTAATGAATTTGGAGGTCATCGAGGGGTCCACTTGGCCCACCCACTTAAATTTGACACATGGTACACTATAGTTGGCTAGCATGAATGAGGTGGCATCCGCGTGGGATCGCCTCTGTACTTTTGACTCTCAAGCTTACGCCATTAAGCCAATGCACATGTTGAATTTAATTGCATAGTAGCACGTAGATAAGAACCGTAGATCTCATTGAACCTGTAGGTAAATTACTTTAGTTTAAAATAAAGGTTTCTTGCACTGATTGAGAAAGTTGAGAGATGAGGATCAAGTACGCAATGTCAAGGTGTTCTCATTCATCCATGTTAGTTTGTTATCTTGGACAGTTGTCCCACCACTTGCTAACAATAATTAATTAATTATTAATTATTTGTTTGATTCCTCTAGGTGACAACTTGCAATTAATTTTTTGATTGGTTGTTGGGTTGTAATTTATCTCAGTCATTGATTGAGAATTGATCTCGGTCATTGGTTTACCAACGAGGGTAGTATAAAAGGGGGTCTATGGGCATTTGGAGAATACATCACATCAAAATGTGAAGAGCATTTGCAGTGTTAGAAAATGAGTTTGCAGTGATAGCAAACAGTCTTGCAGTGTTAGCAAGGGCATAGTGATAGCGTTGGGGATAGTAGTGGAGAAATATCAGCAGGAGGAGTTAGGAGATTGTCTGAGTTCTTCCAGTGAGAGGCAAGGAATTTTGTATCTCTTAATTTGCTGAAGATTAATATATATTTCTCATATGTAGTACTGATTTTCCCTTCAGGGTTTTTCCAGGGATGATTTGTCCAAAAATATTGTGTTATTGTGTTGCATATTTCTTTCCGTATTTTTATTGGTGAAGTTGCAGTTGTGTTATTTTTTGATATAAGATGTGAATTTATTTTTAGTATTTAAATAATCTTTATAAGATAGGATATTAATAATCAGCGACTGCAATAGATTTTTCACATGGTATCAGAGAAGTGCTGAGGGTAGAAAAGGTTTACCCTAGGCAAAGGAAATAAATTTGAGTTTGACCTCTTTCAAGTAATTATTTCTTTTATTTCTTTGAGATGGCCTCATCGGGTTTGAGAGATCGAGATAGATTAGATGGTGCCTCAAATTTTGGTGTCTGGAAAGCCAAAAAAAAATTATTACTAGAAGAGAATGGTATCAAGGAATATGTTACCAATATTGTAGCTATACCTACAGATCCAATACATCTTGCCTCATACATGAAGGATGATGCCAAGGTGAGGAGGATAATCCTTGATGGTGTCAAGGAGCATATTGTTCCACATATCGCAGAGTTAGATACAGCGAAGAAGATGTGGGACACCATTCTAAATTTGTACCAAAATGCTACCACCAGCTGGAAGTTGATTCTCAGAGAAAAGTTGAAGAATACCTGGATGAACAAGGGAGAAGACGTCACAAGTTACCTTACCATACTTATACTTTTCAAGGATGAGTTAGCAGTTGTTGGAGATAGTCCAAGTGATGATGAGATAGTCAGGATATCCCTAAATGGGTTTACTAAGTAGTGGGATGTCTTTATTGAATTTGTCAATGGATGAGACACCTTACCGAGTTGGGATCGACTATGGAGTGATTTCACTCAAGAGGAGTTTAGACTAAGTCTTGTCAATAGAGCCAACAACAAGAGTCAGAAAAGTGAGGTGGAATAGGAAAATGTTGCCCTAGCGGGTAAGGGGAAAGCCAAGAAGGGGTCTAGCAAAGAATCAAATTCACAAAGTAAGAAGAAGAAGAACCTATCTAAGGTCAAGTGCTTTGGTTGTCATGAGTTTGGAAACTATGTCAGTGATTTCCTGCAAAGGAAGGGTAAGAAGCAGGTGGCAGCTCCAGCAAGTGCAGATGAGCTCTCTAGTAGATTGGAGGATGAGTTTGCACTCATATCTTGCATGATTAGCTCAACCTCACAGAGTGTTTGCTACATAGATAGTGGGGCATCATTTCATATGACAGGAGTTAGAGAGTACTTCTCCAGTTAGAAGGAGGAGGACACCAATATCCAAATTTCTATGGGAAACTTTTCCAAGCTCAACTCAGTTGGGAAAGGGACTGTTCAGTTTCAGAGGGAGAATGGGAAGGTGATTCCCCTTCTTGATGTGTTGCATGTTCCAGGATTAGGTATGAATCTTCTTTCTTTATCTGTTCTTCAGGATAAAGGGTATAATGTTCTCTTTAGAGGGATTCATGTTTTGATTAAGCATAAAGATTGGAAATCACCAGTATCTATTGGAGCTAGGAGTGGTCACCTTTATAGATTACAATTTGATACTCCTAAGGCACTTGTGAGAAGCAGTAATCTTAGAGATCTTGGAAAGCTATGGCATAGGAGGATGGGCCATATACATCATGGATCAGATAGATTGCTTCGTGAGACAGTGACAGGTGTTCCTGAGGTGAGCACAGAGCACGATGATGTGTGTAAGGGATGTGTATTGGGGAAGTTTGTGAAAACATATTTTCCAAGGATTGACACCAGATCTGAGGGTGTTCTTGATCTAGTACATTCAGATGTAGGTGGACCAATAGTGACAAAGTCTCTCAGAGGATATGAGTACTATGTTACTTTTATTGATGGTTTCTCCAGGAAGACTTGGATATACTTCTTGAAGACCAAGGATGAGGATTTTAGTCGCTTCCAAGAGTTCAAGGCTCTTGTGGAAAACTCAACATGAAGGAACATAAAGGTTCTTCAGTCAGATAATGGAGGCTAGTACAAAGGAAATGAATTTTAGGAGTTCTGTACTAGGGAAAGAATCAAGAGAGAGTGGACTTTTCCTTACAATCTGCAGTAGAATGGAGCTGCTAAGAGAAAGAACCAGTCCATATCAGAGGCAGCAAGGGCTATGCTACATGACCAAGATATGCCCCGCTAGTTATGGGCAGAGGCATGTAGTACAGCAGTGTACATACAGAACAAGTTTCCACATAAGGTACTAGGGAAGATGACACCAGAGGAAGCTTTCACAGGGAAGAAGCCAAATCTGAGTCACTTCAGGATATTTGGAAGTTTGGCATATTATCATATTCTAGGTGATACATGTACCAAGTTAGATCAGACTGCAGAGAGGGGGTACTTTTTGGGTACAGTGAAACCTCAAAGGCATATCAGATATTTATTCCAGGGACTAGAAGGATTATAGTCAGACGTGATGTTAAGTTCATGGAGAATAAGGCTTTCAGAAGGTCTAGAGATTTTCCAGCAGAAGATCAAAGTAAGCATCTAACAGAAGCTCCAAGGGTAGCTCAACCAAGTTAAGGGAAACAAAGCTCAAGTATAGTTACTAGTACAAGTGTAGTATCAAGTGGTAAGATTTCGCAGAGTATGGAGAAACTGGTGCAGCAAGAAATGCATCAAGAAGATATGGAGGTTGATATTTCATCCTCTATAGTTGGCAGTTGGAACCATGAGGTTCAACAAAGGGATACTCAAGAGTTTGTGGGAACTCCTAGGAGGAGTAAAAGATCAAGGAAACAACCAGCCAAGTTTAATGACTATGTGGCTTTATTCAATCAGTTGGTAGATAGTGAGCCTTCCAGTTATCAGGAAGCTACATAGCATTAGGTTTGGCGAGATGCAATAGTTGAGGAATATACCTCAATAATGTAGAATGATGTGTGGAAGATAGTGCCTAGACCAACAGATAGGGAAGTGGTTGGATCACGTTGGATCTATAAGATCAAGCACGGTGAAGTTGGTAGCATCGATAAATACAAGGCAAGGTTTGTGGAAAAGGGGTTCTCTCAGAAAGAGGGAATAGAATATGAGGATACATTCGCTCATGTGGCTAGGTATACTTCTATTTGAGCTGTAATCTCATTTGCAGCATAGATGAGATGGCAGATCCATCAAATGGATGTCAAGATAGCATTTCTAAACGGTGATTTGAAGGAGGAGGTATACATAGAGAAACCAGAAGGCTTTGTAGCACACAACAAGGAGTCCCACGTGTGCATATTGAAGAGATTTTTGTACAGGATCAGATATGTTCGAGGTGAAGGTATCAAGTTGATAGGCTATATTGATGCAGATTGGGCAGGCAGTACAATGAACAAGAGAAGAACTTCAGGGTGTTGTTTCAGTTTGGGATCGGGAGTTGTCTCTTGGTTCAGCATGAAGTAGAAGTTCATGTCTTTGAGTTCTGCAGAAGCATAATACATAGCAGCTAGCATGGTGATGTGTGAAGTTATATGGCTTCGAAAGTTGCTAGTGGCCTTGTTTGGTTAGAGAGTTGAGACTACTGTGATACATTGTGACAATCAAATTTGCATCAAGTTGTTTGAGAATCTAGTGTTTCATGATAGGTCTAAACATATAGACATCAGGTATCACTTCATCAGAGATTGTGTACAATGGAGGATTATTCAGCTACAGTACATACCTACAGAGGATCAGGTAGCAGACATTATGACAAAGGCATTGGGCAAGGAAAAATTCATCTTCTTCATAGATAAGTTGGGTGTCTAGCAGAACAGCTTCCTCGCTAAGAGGGAGTGTTAGTTTGTTAGCTTGGAAAGTTGTCCCACCACTTGCTAACAATAATTAATTAATTAATAATTATTTGTTTGATTCTCCTAGGTGACAACTTGCAATTAATTTTTTGATTGGTTGTTGGGTTGTAATTTATCTCAGCCATTGATTGATAATTGATCTCGTCCATTGGCTTACCACCGAGAGTAGTATAAAAGGGCTTCTATGGGCATTTGGAGAATACATCATGTTGGAGCTCTAAAGTTTTGGCAAAATTTGGAGTCCTATACAGTGATAAAACTCTAAAACATGGCATCCTAAACTCCATGCCCAATAATTGATGATATGATGGAGTACATGAAATGGGATACAAAAATATATTATTTTTAAATTAAAAGTTAAGGGATTAAGGAAGGAAGCTCTGTGATAGGAACAATCATAATTCTGTAAGCGAAGGTTTCAGAGATACTGGAATTTTGACCTGTTGTAAAGATGATGTCGATAGAGAATGAAAATGATCAAACATTGAAAATATAAAATAGACCCAGTTCGGAAAATCAAATTTCCTATCTCCAGTAAAAATCTTATGTTCGTACAATCTATTTTGGATTTTTGGCCAAAGCCAAATCTGAAAGATAGGTAGTTATTAGTTTGTTTGTTGATTCGCTTTTTCAAAAGAAGTTTTTAAATTTTAACATAGTATGGTGTCTCTTCACCCTAAAGGGGTGTGAAAACCATTCATCCACATATATATGTGGTGTAAAATGTAAACAAATAAACACAACAATAAAATACAATACAATACATATTTTCATAGGATAGAATTTGATCACAACTGCAACATGGACTCTGATGTAGTATTTTTTCAACATTAATAAAGAGATAAGTGTTTTTTCTCTCACCTGTGGTAATAGTTCTCAATTCTTTTCAGTTAGTCTCTTAGATAAATATATTTAGATAGATTGTTACATTGTGTTGAATTCTCATGTTATTTGTAATTTTAAATATATACAGTTTGATCATCAATTGAAAGGTGTGGTTGACAAACTTTCCTCTGTTCTATTGGTCTCTCAAAGATAGAGTTAAATTTAGTAGAACTAACTGTATAATCTAGTTTCAATTATAATTCATGTAGAAGCCATTGAAATGATGGTCTTGTTATATACAAGTTATTAAAACTGTCTCAGAGGTGTACATAAGATTGATATAGAATTGACTCTATTGCTCAAGTAGGAGCAAGGCACTGATATTATCAATAATTGGAATATAGTCATTTAGTTCATTGTTCAAATTTTATGATATTCTATTCCTTTGATCTACTTCATTTTATATACCTTTTGTCAAACATTTACTATTAATCAAAGCATTTCAGTTTTTGCAACATTCAATATACTATTGGTTGAGATACTTACAATTTGATTCCTCTCCAGTTTATTTTCCACCTTGAGAGAATCCACAAGTTTTATATTCAGCTATCTACTATAAAAAGCCTTTGAATCAACATATTTGGTTAAGGAACAGGCCTACCAGCCTTGGCTTTACAGAGCCAGAATTGCAGAAGTTCAAACCTCCAATTGGTTGAACTTGTTAGTTGGCAAAAACAATTGGGTTTCCCAGCATTGGACTGGCAAGTCCATAAGAAATTCAAACCATCATTTTTGGGCACCAACAAATTGGCGACTCTGCTGGGGAGAGTTGCTCACAATAAGTATTGTGAAGTTACCCAAAGTTTCAAATTATGTAGATCAGAGAATAGTTGTACCAGTTTGTTCGAAAGTGCACTCTACTGGAAGGAAGATTCCAGAAGACTAGCAAATCAATATTTTCCTCGAAAGAGGTGGCGACTCTATTTAGTTAAAAAATTTAGCCAGTGACTCTACTAAGGGAGAAGACTCAGAAGGAAATGGTAGATAGTTTTTTCAAATGTCTCAACCATTTCAAAGAAAACCTTTTATTCCAGATGGCATCAGGCCATTGGATTTCAACAATTTTGATTATAAACCTAGTAAGGTACCCCCAAAACTTTCACATCTTGTACCAAAGTTCCATGGAGAATGGGATGAATCAGCACTGCAGCACTTGGATGCATTTTACATATTTATAGAAGATTATGAGATTTATGCAGAAGATCAGGTGATGAAGTTATTTGTTAGGACCTTAAAGGACTGTGCACAAAAAGAATATGAATTGTTACCTACACGGAGTATCTCATTGTGGAGGCAGTTTGAGAGATGATTTCCTAATGTATCCCATGATGCAAGTGACGAAGACAACATGTGTTATGAAAGGTATGAAGACCAAAGTTGCAGCATGGAAGAGGATCCTAGCATGTCTCCACTTAATGCATTTTTCAGCTTAGAGAGATTCAAAGGGGAGTCTTTTGTACACGTGTTGATAAGGATGGTGAGCATTCTTTGAGAGATACCGTCAGACATCATGCCTTCATGCAAGAAATTTGTAAAAAGGTTTTTGGAGTTGGGAATCTCTCCAGATGACCCTGATTTGAGGCTCTTTTTTAGATATTAGAAAAAGATGATGAAGACAGAGAAGAGGGGGCTTATGATCAGATTGAACAAAGCCTTGTTCTTGATTATGTTAGTGATGAAGAAGAAAACATGTGCTATGAAGAGGAAGAAGATCAAGAATGCATTATGGGAGAAGAATTATCTCCTTTGGATGCATTTTTTAATGTGGAAAGAGAAGAGGGTGAGTCTGCAGCTCGTTTATTCATAAGGATGATGGGTTTCTATTTGGAGATAACCTTAGACATCAGGTCTTCAAACAAGAAAATTATGAAAAGATTTCCTGAATTGGGAATTTCGCCAGATATTTGAAGCTCCTTATTCAGAAAATCAAAGAGTATTATAAAGTGGAGCAAAAACCTAACGAGACCCTCGATTCAAATCAAGAAGAAAGTTTGGAACATATTGAAGAAGCATCTACACCAGATCATATTTGTGTGGAAACAAATGAAAATCATGATCAGGAGGAGAATCTTCTCAATATGGAACAAATTTCAGATTTTTTGGATATTGAATATCAAAAGTATGTGCAGAAGAATGGCCCAAGTTTTTTCTATTACCATTAGAATAAGCATATGCAGGAGGTACTAGATCAAGAAGATAAATATTTCCAAGAATCAAATCACAGAGATGAAATAGAACATACAACGCATGAACAGGAGAAATTTTTAGATGAAATCTCTCATGGAGATATGCCCGAACTCTCTATGTTCTTGAATCCATTGTCTAAAGAGAAAGTATAGGAAGATATGTCTATGTCTTTGAATCTATTATTTGCAAAATATTTTCTATGTCATCAACATCATGATAAAGACAGTGGGCCTAGTGATCATTTTGAAGATGATCAAACTCAAAATATGAATGAGGAAGTGCATTCATGAGGTGAAATATCTTTAATTTCATCTTGAGAAGGAGTTGTATCAGACTTGTGAAGATGAGATTAAATCAGCCCAGCATAATGATGGGAATGTGTTGGAGAAAAATAGTGAGAATTATCCAAGTATCCTACCTAATCAGATTATTGATATAAGAGAAGTAATAGTTCCTTAATATGAGCTATCTTCAAAACCTTTATGTGAGGAGAAACGATATCTAGAGAATGGAAATGGGGCAAATTGTGTGCAAGGAAACGTCCAAGAAGAAAAACTTAATTTAGATACTTGTATGACTGATCAAATGCATAGGCATCCTCCATTCAGTAAAGAACGCAGTGCACATGGTGATTTCTCAAAGGAAAAACACAAATCAAAAGCCAAAGACTGTATTGATGAAGTGGAACCAATAAGTATTCTCTATAAGGATGATACATCTAATATAGCAAGGGATCAGATGTTAGGGCTAAATAATTATGAAACTTGTCTATTTTCAAATATTCTAGTTGATATGGAAAAGGAAGGATATAATATCATTTTTCAGGAGATTCAAAGTGTTGCATGATCAGAATCAGATCTTTGACAGAGGAAAAGAATAATATTCATTTTGGGGGCTAGGAGCCACCAAATTAAGTTCAGACAAATATTTTATGAAGAGGATAACAAACTAATGGTCTGCTTCTCCAGAGATAACTGGGATCTCGCCATGCTCATAGGGAGTATACGTCCCCAGAAAGAGCCTGTTGGAGCTCTAAATTTTTGGCAAAATTTGGAGTCCTATACAGTGATAAAACTCTAAAAAATGGCATCCTAAACTTCATGCCCAACAATTGATGATATAATGGAGTATATGAAATGGGATACAAAATATATTAATTTTAAATTAAAAGTTGAGGGATTAAGGAAGGAAGATTTGTGATAGGAACAATCATAATTATGTAAGCAAAGGTTTCAGAGGTACTGGAATTTTGACCTATTGTAAAGATGATGTCGAGAGAGAATGAAAATGATCAAACATTGAAAAAATAAAATAGACCCAGTTTGGAAAATCAAATTCCCTATCTCCAGTAAAAATCTTATGTGCGTTCAATCTGTTTTGGATTTTTGGCCAAAGCCAAATCTGAAAGATAGGTAGTTATTAGTTTGTTTGTTGATTAGCTTTTTCAAAAGAAGTTTTTAAATTTTAACATGGGGTGGTGTCTCTTCACCCTAAAGGGGTGTGAAAACCATTCAACCACATATATATGTGGTGTAAAATGTAAACAAATAAACACAATAATAAAATACAATACAATACAGATTTTCATAGGATAGAATTTTATCACAACTACAACAAGGACTATGATGTACTATTTTTTCAACATTAATAAAGAGATAAGTGTTTTTTCTCTCACCTGTGGTAATAGTTTTCAATTCTTTTCAGTTAGTCTCTCAAATAAATATATTTAGATAGATTGTTTCCTTGTGTTGAATTCTCATGTTATTTGTAATTTGAAATATATATAGTTTGATCATCAGTTGAAAGGTGTGGTTGACAAACTTTCCTCTGTTCTATTGGTCTCTCAAAGACAGAGTTAAATTTAGTAGAACTAACTGTATAATCTAATTTCAATTATAATTCATGTAGAAGCCATTGAAATGATGGTCTTGTTATATACAAGTTATTAAAACTGTCTTTGAGGTGTACATAGGATTGATATAGAATTGACTTTATTGCTCAAGTAGGAGCAAGGCACTGATCTTATCAATAATTGGAATATAGTCATTCAGTTCATTGTTCAAAGTTTGTGGTATTCTATTCCTTTGATCTACTTCATTTTATATACCTTTTGTCAAACATTTACTATTAATCATAGCATTTCATTTTTTGCAACATTCAATATACTATTGATTGAGATACTTACAATTTGATTCCTCTCAAGTTTATTTTCCACCTTGAGAGAATCCACAAGTTTTATATTCAGTTATCTACTATAAAAAGCATTTGAATCAACAAATTTGGTTAAGGAATAGGCCTACCATCCTTGGCTATGCAGAGCCAGAATTGCAGAAGTTCAAACCTCCAATTGGTTGAACTTGTTAGTTGGCAAAAACAATTGGGTTTCCCAGCATTGGATTGGCAAGTCCATAAGAAATCCAAACCATCATTTTTGGGCACCAGCACATCACATCAAAAGGTGAAGAGAATTTGCAGTGTTCGCAAGGGCGCAGTGATAGCGTTGGGGATAGCAGTGGAGGAAAATCAGTAGGAGGAGTTAGGAGATTGTCTGAGTTCTACCAGTGAGAGGCAAGGAATTTTGTATCTCTTAATTTGTTGAAGATTAATATATATTTCTCATCTGAAGTACTAGTTTTCCCTTCGGGGTTTTTCCAGGGATGATTTGTTTGAAAATATTGTTTTATTGCGTTGCATATTTCTTTCCATATTTTTATTGGCGAAGTTGTAGTTGTGTTATTTTTTGATATAAGTTGTGAATTTATTTTCAGCAGTTAAATAATATTTATAAGATAGGAGATTAATAATCAGTGACTGCAATAGATTTTTCACAATACACATGTATAGTTGTGTGTGAAGTTTAACGCTAGGTCAAGAGGTCAATATGAGACCAATCAGACAGATAAATGGACAGGGAAAATTATTTCATGACTAACAAACTCCAACAGTATAGTTGATCAACTAAAAAATGTAAGCTTTGATAGTTTTTGGACGCATGATCAATTAAACCATAAGACCTAAGAGAAAGGGACAATCACCACAATGACTTAAAAGGCTCAAGTTATAACTTATGCAACTGAAAACTTGGTATGAACGGTCAACAAGGAAATATACCAATAAAGCACTACATATTATTAGGGTTTAGGTTTTAAGGCTTCAAGGGTTCCTTAATGGGTTTGTGTTACCCTTACAAAAATGGCAAAAGGCTAGATAGAAAAAGCTTTTGCATAACCCCTAACAGTGATTCTTGTTGGGGACAATTGACCAAACAAAATCAAAATGAGGATTCAAACTTTTGAGAATGTAGACCAAGAAACAAAACTAAACACAAAACCCTAAGACTGTATACAATTGTGTACAAATATGCATGCTTTGATTCAATTGAAGAACCTTTTCAAGAACTACCCATGCACTGACAATTCTAAAACATCTCCATGGACATCCTCTAGAAAATATGAGTCATGTTCATGTTTCTCTAAAATGGCATAAGCTCCTAACCATAAAGCTTCAAATTTGCATATGTAAGTAGCTAGATTGTATTTGGCTTTCATATGTTGTTCTTGTTACTCAATGGAACACTAATTGTCTAACATTCAAGGATGTAAAAGGTCAACTGCAAACAAAATAGGAGCAATTTTTTAAGAATGTGACATGTTTCTTGTGCTCCTTTATCACACCTTGTCACAGTCTCTATGATTTGGGTGATATGCTTCTTGGGTTGTTGATATTCTTGTTAACATATTAGTGCAAGTCTCATATGTTCTCTCTGATTTTGATGCATACTTGGAAATGTATTTTATAGCAAGTGCTTACAAGATAACAGGGTGGCAATCTATGTTGGCTCTCCATATCAAAAGCATTTTTGGGTTGTGTATGTTAAACCTGTCATCATTTCTTACAAGTTTATATTTTTTATTCCCAACATCATCACATGATAAGGTGAAGACATTATGTTCTTTGCATGGAGCCTTGTATCAGCGCTCTTTTACAAACATGTTCCATCTCTACATTTGTGTGCCTCTGGACGCAATTACTTATATCTTCATAGTCATGGGTAGGATCTATAACAAATATCTCAGTTGTGTTTAGCAAGCATGGATCATCTCATGGAGATGGGAACATTGTGTTGTTTCTACGTGATGCATTACGAGGGTTCCAAGTGCTAACGTATATGTCGAAAAATGTTTGTGCTCTTTCAAGTTCCACATTGTTCTTGTAATCAATTTTATCCATATCCAGTGCATTTTGGATCCAAAGGAACCCATGTACTTCTATGTTGCCACTCATATTTATGCCAATAGTTTTTTGCACCAAGGAGTTTTCCAATCACTTCCTCACAAAATATTGTGAATCGTTGATGCAGTTATAATTATATAGTATGGGGATTATTGATTATGTTATCCGAGCATTGTTTGATTGATTGCATTTGGATGGGCATGTCATTTGTGATTAATCCTTATAGATCCAACCACCTTATGTTTGTTGCACTTAATGTGAAGAATAGAGTGGGTGGTTCTATTTGGTTGAACATGTTTGTTAACTCAGCACAAAACTTGTTCCAATATGGTCTTGTACCTCTAATGGAAGATCTGAAGTGCATGTGGTCCTCAGCTAGTTGTGTTGGGAAGATGTTTGAGATGTGCTCATAGGTTTTCAATGGTGGTCAGTGTGTTTCCTTCTGCATTTTTTTAATGAATACATTTGCAAGGCCTTGACTATGGTGTCGCATCATAAGATTGAAGATAAAATATTGAAACCTTGAATGCCTTCCAAATCTTTGGTCATGGAATCTCATCAAGTGCAATGCATACTCATGGATTTGCACTTCCCTAAGTCGTGACTACATGTGCAATGCAGACCCATCTAAGAAGAGAGTCGAAAATGTCATATCAAGGAAACCCTCAGTATTGTATTCGTTTATTGAAGAGGAGTCTATTCGAAGCCAGTTGATAATATTATGTCTTATCCTCAAGTTCCAATGTTTGCTTAATAATTTCTAGCTCACAATATCTATTTGGCAATTTAGACCTAAATGACGATGTGTATGTCATGTTATTTTCATTTTGATCTTCATCAATGTCCATTTTGTTATTTAGTATCACTATATCTTCATCTGTTTCAATGGTGTGAAGCATGCTAGAAATGTCCATTCTTAATTCAGTGATTTCTACTAAATATTCAACATTTATGGTAATGTCATTATAATATGGGTCATATTTGAATTTGTATTGCAATGCATCTCTAACATGTCATCTATTCACATGACAGTCGTAATAAAGTCCCTATGTATATAATCTTCGAACTATGTGCAGATCTAATTCTTCTATTCTACATAGAAATATCTTTACAATGTTATTTGTCATATGCAAAGCTTATTGTGTGACAACAATATTTATACTAGCCTCCAAGAGTGCAGGTTACTTGCAATACCGGGCTCACTCTGGCAATGAGCATTTCTTCCACCTATGTGAGTATTTTCAACATAGCAAGGTGTTGTCTCGAGCCCATGTTGTTAAATGATGAGAATTGATGTATGTCTTTCTCATTGAAGCATCTTTTGCAAGTACAATTAGAGTATAATGATTGAAGAAGCATGCCTAAGTAGCATTCCTTGCATATTATGCATGTCTACAAGTTATTGTGTTTATTCGTTGTATAGACCTTTATAATGCTTTTGTGAAGTTAGCACTACATGTAAACAACATTACATTCGGTGTTCGTTGTTGTTGATGGGTATGTTGTTCTTAATATGTTTCTCTCAAGTTTATATCACACCTCCGTGCAATTATTCTTGTTTATGATGTTCACTAAAATTTTGGATTGCTTTATGATTTTGTAACCTTCGCACTTCTACTTGTTGGGGGCATTTTTATTTCATTCTAATGGTTTAATATGCCTATGAGTAGTTATTTCCTCCTTATGGTGGGCATAGTAAGCTTAGCTTCTTTTTTGGCTTTGTAGCTTCCCATGTTCAATCAGCTAGGCTTCACCTTGATCTTTTCCATTGCAAGGGTCCATGGTTTGCATTTAGGAGATGTTAGGATATATAATTGATCGTGATAAGAGGAATGTATTAAAAAATTGCACGTAGTAGGAATAAAAAATAAGTGCAACATCCAATGATTGGTGAACATGACTTTTTCAAGTATACAACTAAAAAAGTGTAGGTAGCATTACAATTGTTGTGACCAAATCTAAGTAAGAAAAAAATATTACAAGTACACCATGCAATATTAAAGAAATATAATGTGCATTTTGTGATAGATACATTTGTGGCATCATCATGTAAATTGAGACCAAACAATTTTCATGTGTAAGTGGCCATCAACCACTTCAATTACAAGCAAAAAACATGATTTTTTCACATGTATACAACTATTTATCACAAAATAAACATTATTGAAATAATATGAGTGAAACATGCAAAATTGAAAGGATAAAATTTCACATTTCATGAAATAGATACAAACAACATGAATTTGAGTATTAAAGTCTGGCAATTTATGTATACATATTTGTAAGAAAACATTTGCATATTCAATCTCGCAAGGAGAAGATGTATTCTATTGTAGTGTTCAGCATGGTGTACAAATACTAGAGTTGGTGCCTTAAGCAAACTATACCTTATAATCCTAAAAGTTAAGAACCTTATTTCTAAAATAAAAATTCTATTCATCAATTTACAACTTTTTAAAATTAAATATTTTAACTCATATATTTATTATTGTATACATTTATTTATTCAACCCGTATTCATGTAAATATGTTTCTATTTTTTTATAAATATTAAAATTTAGAGTCTTACTCTCATCAAAGTATGGTAAATAGTCTTTCTAAATTTTTTTCCTTTATAAATATTACAATTTATAATGTTTTACTCTCATCAATACAACTTTCGACACTAATTAAGGGTATTAATTTACAAATAAGCTCCTATCATCAAACCAATGATAATTTTTAAACCCAATCTAAGTCTGACCACACATCATAATTGTCTTTTTAAGAGAACTTCTATATGGTCCAAAGAGGTGATAAATAGAACAAAATCATATAAACATCAGATAGCATAATTCAAAACGTCAGACCATATTAATTGCTTGATTACGCAAAAATAAAAAAAAATAAAAAAAAAATAAAAAATAAAAAAACTCGCTTTTCTAAAGTTAATAATGCAACAAAATATGAGCAACAAAAATTTATTTATATAGAATCATATATTTATACTATATTATAGTATATGAAATGTAAATCTATTATGATGTACAACAAAACAATCTAAATATAATATCATTATACATTAATATAAATATAAATATGTAAAATAAAATTATATAATAAAATAATATAAATATAAATAATAAATAGTATATAAATATAAATCTATTATAATATAATAGAGTTTACTAACATTACTTACACAGAATTATATATTTTATACTATAATAAAGTATATAAAATATGAATTTATTATAATATAATATGAAGTAATACATAAAATGTAAATCTGTTTAAATATAATAGAAAGTAATTTAAATAAATATTATTATTTATTAATATGTATATATAGTATAAAAATACAATAAATAGTAACATAAACATTTACCGCCACCGGTAACATTTAACACCGCGTTAACATTAACACCAACCATAGTTAGACCCTGATGTACCAGTCAAGTAATCTGGTCTATGGAGAGTCATCTCTCAGAAAATTTGGCGACAGAAAAGAAGCCAAAAAAGAAAACAAAAGAGAGTGGGTCCAAACGAGAAGACAAAAAAATGAGAAGCCATGTAAGCCTTATAGTTATTGGTAGCAAGATACCTGGTTGCTGTATGGTCCTGAATAAAATACCTGTCTTGAGGCTGCTAATAAAATTTAGATTCAGTCAATTGAGTGCAGAAGCATGGAATCCTTTTGTATTGGGTACAGTATATACATAGCTGATCCGAGAAGTATTGGCATTGTGAAACGATATATAACAAGACAATTTAATAGTAGTAAAAGATATACTCTATTTCCATCTGGATTTGACCTAACTGGCAGCAAAGCTAGCAACAATAACCAATGGCTATAAGTTTAATTTGTACCATAGTTAATATGGGTGTGCATGTGTACGTGTCCAATCTGCTCAACAAATGACATGTGGACGTATCCATCTGCTCGACTACTGACTAAAATTAACAACATTAAGTAATCAATAATAACTAGAGGAAATTCCGAAATACGAATACCTGAACTATCCTGCAAACGTCTCCAAACGTCGCCTAAGATATCTGCTGCCTCTTACCTAGTTCCTTCTGCTTCTGTTTCTATGTGTGCATATATAAAATGTTGGAGGCGGTGCCCTTTAGAGGCGATGGCCGAAGCCTTTTCAAAATCTAGGTGTTGTACATTATTGGGAAAATGGTTGTTATACACCTTGCATATTGTTTATAATGTTATGTTACAATATTTATTTATAATGTGCTTGTTGAGTCCCAAAACCACTCCACTTCCTAGAATAAAATCTCCCTCATAAAGGCAAAGTGGTTGTCATCCAAGCAAATCATCCACAGATAGTGGAGGGTTAAAGGCCAACTTTACGAGAGAGGAATATCTCCTACACTTTGAACTCAACTTAGACTCCGTAGGGTGTTCCTAGGGGTATACCTTAACAAGTCTCAAACTCGAACAAAATGGACAATTACATTAATGACAATCAAATACAATTTGCTGACTTGGCCCCAAAGACTGCCACTGAACTATGAACAACTGTTGCCATGATACTTGCTAGTAATGAAATTGCCATACCACAAAGCGTAGAACAGCAGCAATACATAGAAAATTGGCACACTCGTACGTGCAAATAAGAATAGATGCACACAATAAATACTAGCAGAATGACAGAATTCATAATGTAACATAAAAAATAAACCACTGACTTTATATATATATATATATATACCGCCATAATTAAACTATCAAATGTTCAAATTATCAGTTGTATCAGCTACTCCATAACCCAATACACACAATAGGCTAGAGACAACAATTACCATTACTTAGGAATTTGCGCTGTTTGGTGGCAATCAGCTTTGACAAGGATAATCAACAACTGCTCAACAAATATAATGTCATGAAATTCAAGTATGGAAAACACATACCAGATTAATCGGAATGTTCATCTTCTGCATGGGTAAAGACAGAACATTATGGATTTTGCTGCTTCGTTCTATTTAGGTGAATGATCTCAATACTTTATGACTCAGTCTTAGCATAAAGGAAATTGTCAGACACGGATGTATGCAAAGGAGTATAGACATACATACAACAGTGAGTAGTTCAAGGCCATAGGCTCTTCCTAAATGTCCAACGCACTGGATAGTGTAGGATTTCTTTCAACATTGGTCCCAAGTTCAACAGATCTCTGAACGCTTAAATGTATTTGGAATGTATAGGAAGTTCATTTTTTATAAAATCTGTTGTCTTGTACCAAAAAATCGTTAAACTGAGGTTGTTCACGATCAATCAAACCAAGATTTAAACTAAAATTGTTTAGAAAATGCGAAGGTACGGAGAATATATCTACTAAGGTTGTTCGTGAACAATCAAACTAAGATTCTTTAGAAAATGCAAAGATACAGATAATTAGCCGATAGCTTACATATGTTGGGAAAGCCAACCGGAAACATCATGTCTCACACCGGTTTCCGGTGCTTGCGAAAATTCCCCGTCAAATACTCTGCAATGATCCCTTGACCCTTCCCACCTCCATCTTCATGCTGGGTTTTTCCATGTTGCTGGGTTTATTCTGGGATTTTACCTACTGCACAGCCCTCGTTCTAGTAGTTAAAATGTTGAGTCCGAGGTTAAAGAAAACCGTCCAGAGAAGATCGTCGTGTTCATTTCCTAAAATTACACTTCTTTATGTTGAATTTTTAACTTCTGATTGTATATAGGCAGAAATACTTCTGCAGAGTTGGTCAATTTCTCTGAAATCTTTGATGTATTCAATAGAACTTCCATTTTCAAAAGCTTTATTTCTCAAAGATCGGATAAAAATCAAGAATTCTGTAAGCTGCTTCTCTTGATTGAGATCATTCTCTCCTGATGTTATACCACACAGCTCTGGTGAGTGAACGTCCGCTGCCCTCCGCCATGGTTCTGCTTCTTATACAAATCTCCATATACCTGAAACTCATCTCAAACCGTGTTTTTTAACCAGAGATTAAAACGCCTTAGAAGTTAATATGGTTCATTAACATGGTGGTCACCTGTAAGTTCTAATGTGGGCATTAACCAGAGAAATTTGTGTTTGCACTCCATTGGTTTGCAGGCTAGATGGAGAATCTGAGCAAATGATGAGATGGGGTTAATACAGAAACAGGCAATCAACTGGATTGATAGGAAATCCTGTGCCAAGATTTGTAGTCAATGGAAAAGACTTGAAGCCTCTACCAGGGAATCCCTCGAAGTGTTGGATTCTCAGCTCTTGAATTCCTTTCTGCAAAGGTACAAAAAATTGCTTACTCTTCAAGCAGAGGGAGAAATTTGTGATTTTGATTTGGAATTAATTGCAGAAACTTGCCCTGCTCTTCAAAACTTGAACTCAAATTTTGATACATTGAAAACTATGAGTTATGATGATTTTGATTGAAAGAAAAATTGACTACATTAGGTTTGGTGCGATTATGTGGAAAATTGGTAACTATCTATCCACACACACCCAGTAAATCTGATAGAAAAGGGCTGTGCATATGCCCTTATAGTTATTGGTAACAAGATACCTGGTTGTTGTATGCATAGTTGCAACACTCGCCAAGTGCCGAGTAACCGCAGAGTTTTCTAGCTCTGCAAAACTCAAAGGAAAAACTCAGCGAGTTATTAAAAAAAAATCGGCCGTGGTTTTATTCCTGCATTGAACAGCAAAAAAACTCGCAGATGAGGAGTCAGATGAGGAGTCATTGCCAGTGTGAGGAGGAGCTACATCCAGGATGGAGAGCAAGCCACACACATCATCAGAGATACCCAGCGAGGAGGCACAGTCACGCCCAGTGCAGGGTTCTACTACTAGGTCTAGACCCTCTAGTTCCTCTCTCGTATTTGCTAGTAGAGCTAGGAAGAGGAAGATGTAATTGTAATGATGTATTTAATTCTAGTTTTATAGAAACTATTTAGTACTATTTTGCTTCTAGCCATCAGCATTCCGCATGAGAATGTGATTTTATACCCACTATGCGTTTATATATATATATCTAAACTCGACTAGTTTCTTTTGTGTTCTAATTAATAAACTCATTGGATGCATCCTCTCATTGAATTTTGCAAAAAAAAATGCATTTATAATTAAAATTAAGCTATTTTTTAAGTTCCCGAGTTTTTTGCAGAGTTTTTTCAAAAACTGGCCGAATTTTTCCCGAATTTTTTTTTCAGGCCTTGGCGAGTTTTTGCCAAGTCTGAGTTTTCCAACTATGGTTGTATGTTCCTGAATAAAATACCTGTCTTTTGGCTGCTAACAAAAATTAGATTCTGTCAATTGAGTGCAGAAGCATGGAATTCTTTTGTATTGGGTATAGTATTTACATAGCATTGGGGTTGTACAAGGATAGATAACCAGACAAAATTTAATGGCAGTAAAAGATATACTATATTTCCATCTGGATTTGATCTAACTGGCAGCAAGCTAGTAACTATCATTGATGGCCATAAGTTAAATTTGTACCCTAGCTAATATGAGTGTGCACCTGGACGTGTCCAATAAGCTCAACAAATGACATGTAAATGTGTCCATCTGCTCACCTAATGACTTGAAGAAACAACATTAAGTAATTGATAACCAGAGGAAATACATATACCTGAACTATCCTGCAAACCTTTCCAAACTTCACCTAAGATATCTGCTGCCTCTTATCTGATTCCTTCTGCTTCTTTTTCAATGTCCACATATATAAAATGTTTGAGGCAGTGCCCTTTAGAGGCGATGGCCAAAGCTTTTTCAAAAATCTAGGTATAATGAACGCTATTCTAAGTTAGAATTTAGATTACCAATTAATGTGCTTTGTTTTGTAGTGTTCTTTAAATGCTTTTATTGCCTGTAGTGAACGGTATTCAAATCAGTAATCATAAAACTATATAAGTTATCACTTCAATATTTACGATCTTGTACCACTAGGCATTCAGAAGGCAATAAAATCAGATCTGATTCCGAGATTTTTGCAGCCTTTTACAATAAATGCAGAAACCGTGGCATGAGACATTACAATCACGAAAAATATCCCGGCAAGCCGCTCAAAAAAAATCTCTGCCTGAGACATTAAAATCACAATCACATTGGGATCATTCTAACGAAATATAGAATCTTGGCTAATTATTGGGAATTAGGTGTTGTACATTATTGGGAAAATGGGTGCTGTACACCTTGCATATTGTTAATAATGCTATGTTATAATATTTATTTATAATGTGCTTGTTGGGTCCTGTTTATGTGCGTTTTATAACCCACCAAACAGTAGAACAAAATACCGAGGTATCTTATCCTCTTGATCAAAGTTTCGTATTTGCTAAGATTGCGAGAAGATCATATAGGTCACTCCAAGGTTCCTTTCGTGGCCATGGATAAGCTCGGTGGTAAATGTGATTTGCTGAATATCACAAGGGACCTTACGTTTTCAGTCTTTGAAAGACTTGCAATGAAACACCTTTTTTGAATTTTCACAATATGCAGAAAGTAAAAGGAATTAGGGTTCAGAAATTTTAATCTACTCCTAAGGGCAATGATAGCAATGGTCAATACTTCAATGGACAAATTCCCAATAACCAGGTTTCGCTTCGCCAAGTTATACTACAACTACACAAGAACCTATGCAATCTTCAAGGTTTATGCAGAGGATTTTCATACCACCACGGACACCATCATGAAGAACAATGTACGTGAATGACAGAAGTTAAGCATATGCAAGAATGAGGTTCAGGCTAACTTTGCACAACGATTTACAATCAGTAAAACGTCAAAAGTATGAACCAAAGGAACTCATCAAAACACCATCATATTTATCATTGCAATCACAACACTTCATCTAACTTTATCCAACAAGTCTAAACTAAATGAGGCAATTATGAAACCAAGCAAGCACTAAAACACATTAAGTATTCACCATGAAACCAACAATGAATACTTTATTGTCTTAGTAGCTCTTTAGCAACAATCTCAAAATTCGCTCCTTTACAAATGAGAAGTGAGGCCTTTGTATAAGTCCTCGAATACAACGGGTGGCTCGGATCAAACAATAACCGAGGGCCCAGATTGTGCCACCTCAACCCTAATTAGGGTTAGGGCAAAGAAGAAGGAATCTGCATTAATGCAAAAGGAACCCACTATCATAGTGGGTAATAAGTGCCCACTACACATGAATGTTCAGGGAGAGTGGGGTGAAACGAACATCCACTATGCATTAAATGCACTATTTTCCTTGAATGGTTTATTCTTGATCCCCTTCCTTAAATGTGTTGACTTTGACTTGAAGATCTTTGACTGGTCAGTGTAAATGACTGGGCGCCATGTCAGCAATGCATAATTTTGTAATCCAAGCCCAACTCTAATTACTTCTTTTGAAATTATCTCTCCTTTGATCATTTGTCGCCTCCGATGCACCTATTTGAGAATTTATCTTCTGAAAATGTATTGAGCTCCTTTGTCGACAACTTAGTGTTCACATTCATGCCTTCCCTCTAGCGCCAGCTTCTGCTGATGGCGCGACGATGGGGGCGCCTTGTAATAACTTCTACCTTCAATAATCCTTCTTGCTCTTGATGACTTGAGATGATTCATCCACTCTGGGACTTCTTCACATAGAACTATCTCGGACATGGACTAAACTTTGATCTTTCAAAATCTTGAACCTTGAATGTCTCGAACTGGATCAACTGAAAATTGGATGTCCTCAACATCGGAACTGGAATTCTTGAACATGAGTGTCTTCCTCAAACATCCAAGATTGGAATTCTTCTTTCTGCAAAACAAAGTAAGCGACATAAGAATCGTGCAAGAAATTCAAACTACAACATATAAACGCCTTACATATTCTCTCTCTGAAAACCCTATGTCTCATTTTCAATTTGATTTGGAATTACTTCTCATCCAAATTTCTCTCTCTGCCTTTTCCATCTCATTGTAAATGCATTTCTTCCTTAAAGTTTTAAGCCTTCTTTCTAGAAAATTTCTCCAAACTTCTTGCCTTCTTTCTGATTTTTCAAATTCTTCGCAAATTCGTCCTTCTGGAAAAAAAAATGTCTCCAATATTTTCTCTTAGAAAATCTTTGCAAGCTTTGCACTTTTCTTTGTATTTCCCAAATTCTCAAAAAAAGAAAATGTCATTCCGAGCATTTATATCCAAAATGTCAATCCGAGCATTTATATCCTCATCAACGATTTTGTTCATGGGTGTGTATGTTCGAATGCGTTGAAATTTGAACGCTCGAGCAATTAAGTACAATGATAACCCCAAGGAATCCAATTTGCTCAATTTTTTCAAGATTTTCAATTTCTCTGAAATTTTCCATGACTTCGAGAAACTTTCCACAATTTTCCAATTTCCAAATTTTGGAATTTTGTTCGATTTCAGAATTTTAAAGATTTCAATTTTTTGAATTTTTTAAAGCTTTCAACATTTCGGAGAATTTCCATTTTTAAATCAAGAAAATTTTCCAATTTCCAGAATTTTCAAAAAATTTCATTTTCTTTTTAATTTACGAAATTCTAGAAGTTTTTCATAAATTGATTTATTACTTTCCAAAACTCGACTTGAATCCCTCTTTTCTTCTCCTTTAGCATTTGTCTTTCTTCTCCAAAAGTTTATTAATTAGATATTAATTTTAAAATTTAATATTTAATTAATCTCAATTTCTCCCCCCAAAATTGATTTATTTCAATTCCCCCTTCGACTTGAAATTTCTATTCGAACTTACAATTCTTCCATCATAATGTTGTCCAATAGCTACCAATCAAGGGATTTGACATTTTTGAATTACATCTCCACAATATTCCTTGGCCTCTCAATATTCGTCCAACCTTATCAACCTCTTTTAATCTCTTCCCGAGTGCACTTTAAACATGAATATTAACTTTGGGAATATCCCATTATGTTCGGTAAACTTATGAGAATCCTAACTTTTTCGTTGTTAACTCCTTGACTCCCGTATGACTTAACATTATAGAGCGCATTTGTGCATCATTGATGGGCTCTTTCCTTTGTTAATATTCCTTGTTATGTGTGAAAACCCACTCTCTGGGCAAATGTAAGATTCCTAGCCGGACCCTTTCAATTTGCACCAATTCCATGACCAATAAGGAAATATGATGGGCGTGCTTCGTATCACCACAATGGATACTTCATTTTAATATTCCTGGATATATGAAAATTGCGCTTGGAAACATTGGGAGGGCCATGGAGGATTTTTCATTTGTTTACACATTCCCTGACAAACACGAAATTGTGCTCCTTTTTATCGTTGGCATGATTCTGGTCTCTGTTGTGACGTTTTCACACCATCACCCCATTGCAAATGGGGACCCCCTCTTTTGCAAGCAGTAGGAGTAGTGGTCTTAGGTAGTTTTTGTTGGCGACAGTTTTCAAGCCCCTTGGTCCAGCAAATGAAGTTTGGGAGTTGGTTTTGGGTATTTTTTTGGCCTGCTGAGAAGTCATGTCTGTCTGGAACATGGGCAAGAGTTGTGCTAAATCTTTCCAGAATATGGGATAAAACCAAAGGATTCGTG
>MU225867.1:671704-701437 GCA_018584345.1 Thuja plicata | reverse complement strand
AATATGGAATGGGTGATACTCAAATAGGTGCACTTAAATTAGAGACAGCATAAAATTGGGAGCAGGCTCAATCAGCAGCACAATGCTCACAAACTCATGAAGCACAAGAGAAGAGGACTAGAATAAACGGTGTAGGAATAATCAGGTGTGGAGAGCAAGTGGACAATGGAAGTTAGAACAACAGGAAGGGTGCACTACTCCTGGAACCCTAAACTTGGAATACTTCTGAAGAAAAACAATAAAGCAGTGAAATCTAACAAACAATCAGAAAAACAAGTGAGACGATCAATTCGTAAATTTCCAATCCTTGTAAATGCAATAACTATCCAAACTTCAAACTATTAGCATCTCATTTACGTTGATTCTGTTTCTTGATAATCTCATACAATATTCGTCATAGCATGTTCTTCTCTCTCAATTGATGATCCACCCAATATACAGTACTGGCTTTTTGACAGAAATCTTTAAAGGAAAAAACTGCTAATTAGTTCATTTTTCCTTCAGTGGTACAATTCCATTTGTGAGCAACAATATTATTGAAGACGAGTTTTACCTTGTAGAAGCCATCTCAAAAAGATCTACTACCAAGTCTTTTAACTTTCTTCTTGAAGTCTTTGTTGATGGGAGTTGGTTGTTTCAAGCAAGAGGGCTCTTTATATATTTGCATAAGATGGCAAACAGTTTTAAACAGTGTTAGTCTTAATGCATTTATTGAAGTAGAATCCAATACGAATCATTGGGCAAATAGGTATAAATGATTAATTTTAACAGAGCTGATTTTGGTATATCTCCCTTCAATCATGACGTGGCCAACTAAGCCTGGTCATCATTCCCAAGCACTTCTTGCCTTCAGTTCCTTTACAGAGGCCAAGCCCCATCATTATATTTTCACCCCTGATTCCATTATGATTTTTGAGCCCAAATGGAATCGTGATTTTTTAGTCCCTGCCTGTTCTAGAATCATCTAGGAACTACAGGCTTTAAGTATCCCTCATTCATAACCGAGTCATATTCACTCTTGCTTAAGTGTTAGTTCATCACAGACTATCAACCACCTTATCGGTTAATATGGAAATAAATACTCAGATCTTTCATACATCTGAGATAAGAACAATGGCTTCCAAAGGAGAAATAAAGCCGGAAAGATGGAATAGAATTCTTAATCACCTGGATGGCATGGCAAGGAAAGCAGTGGAGCTAATTATCGCAGATAAGTATTTCAATTTTGAGTATACTTATAGGACTAATGGGGACATTATAGGAGCTTTCATCTCATGTCTTTTCTGGGCGAAAATTCCCAGAGAAGACATTGTTGCCCTCTGTAAAGTAGTTTTTGTGAAGGAATGGCTTAAGGGACTGGAAAATGCAGTATATAGTGTTAATAGAAAGATGGAGATCCCATTCCCAGAAATCTACATGGAAACTGTGATTGGAAGCCTGGAGTCAGCTAGCCATGTGGCTAGAAGACCCATAATAATCTTTAAAAACAAGGCAATGTATGATAAAATCTGGAATGAAATTGAAGGAAACATCCATTTCCTACTGAAATGGATGTGTATTGTTAGATACGAAGATACCAAGTGGCTTTACGATTATCTGACAACTGCAGGATAGGAGGTAGAAGAATCAATGATAAAAGAAGATCTGAACAAAGCCCAATTTATCTTACCCAACCTGTGCAAAAACAGTTGGAAGAAGACAATGCAGGACAAAAAGATAACGAGGGGCAAGACTCCAATACACCTTGAAGCCTCTTAAGATGAATCGGAGGATGAGATAATAGTCATTAGGCGCAAATAGTCTCATACTGTAGGAGCTTAGCATCACTTCGAGTTTATCCTATATGAAAATCTAGGTTTTGTTATTAGATCTTTGAGTTGTATATTAAAGAAAGTATAGCAAACAGAGGGAGATATTATAGGATCCCTCCTTCTAGTTTGTTATTAGCTAAATTCCTATAAGGATAAAAGACAAACACTTTCTGGCCTGTTTTAAAGTTTTAAATGCTACTAATAGGTAGATATCTGGATCAGTTTCCTCTCTGTGAAAGACATCTATGCTAGTATATAAAAAACCATATTTCTACTACATTCAGATAGCAGAATTCCTGATTGTATTAGACTAGCGAATTTGGAATTAAAAGAATTTGCATTTCTACTGATATTTGGACAAATTGAAATGCATTAGATACTGCTACAATTTTAACTTGGCAATTTTAACAACTTTCAAAAATGAAACGATACAGAAAATGAAATAGCTAATCCAGAGACATATGGGTAAGTCCTATTAATAAAATCAATATAAGTTAGCTTTCAATACTAAATAAAAGGAAAGGTATGGAAAGTCTTAAGTAAACTTCTATTTAATTAACAATTTTCTTGAATACTATTCATAGCAATATATACTTAGACTTCCATAGCATTGGTATATGTATAGTTATATGAATAGAGTGGATTGGCACATTTATAGTGGTCGGATGATCCACTGGAAGTCTATGTATAGTTGTTGCTCAAAGTCACTTGTGATTTCTGTTGTAATCTTCAGTCTCTCAGCAACATGGAAATACTGCCACTAATGGATGGGCCATTTCTAATATAATATACTTGCATTTGTCATGAATAAATCATTACTTATTGTTATGGTAGCCTTCTTAATCTTTCAATTTGTACCTAAATATATAAAGATTGCAAATTTTAACTTTGATTCCAAATTAAAAGATTATATGACTACAATAACATTCAGAAATGAGAGATGGTCAATCTAATTATGCAGGAGTGATGGTCACACAGCTGGAAAATATATGTTGGTTAAACTGTTTCTAACATGATATATGATTAGTATTATAAAAAACAAATAAAAGAATGGCCGAACTAACAATGATCTTAGCCAAAAATGAAGTTTTTCAGGATGCGGGAGGAAGAAAATACGAGCACAAAGGGGAAACAGAATTCATGAAAGGAATTCATAGAAGGAACATCATACAGAAAGAGCAAGCATTTTAAATAAAATATAAAGCTTTTTGTAATTATGGAAAAAGGGTAGATAATACCCAACTTTGCCAAAAATGAAGTTTTTCAGGATGCGGGAGGAATAAAATACCAGCACAAAGGGGAAACAGAATTCATGAAAGGAATTCATAGAAGGAACATCATACAGGAAAAGCAAGGATTTTAAATAAAATATAAAGCTATTTGTAATTATGGAAAAAGGGTAGATAATACCCAACTTTGTATTCTGTAAAACTATGTAAATAGCTGATTATTTTAAATTTTAGGGCAAGGCCGGAGGTTTTCTCCTCCCAGCTCTTTCCTACCAGCGCCACTAGTGAGCTGGGAATGTCAATAGGTTTTTAAATAATTAATAAAATATCTTGGCCATTGGCCTATTGCCTATCAAAAAAAAAAGAAGCAGCATATGACACTTGACAAATATAAGCATTGTCTATAAAAATACATGTTATGGAAAATGCCTACAAAAAATAAATTGTTGACCAGCATATGTACTGTGGTACACTTTTCTACGCTATTAAGTTTCCCTGCATGCACAAATACTGGCATTATCTAACAAAATACTATGGAAAATTCGTGGAAGAAAACAGTTGTTCCCTAACATATTTATTCTGGTTCTCTTTTCTATAAGTGTAATGTTATGTTTCCATAATTGCATAAATATTCGAATTATCTCTCAAAATATTCAATATGGAAGACGCCTGGAGGAAATTAATAGTGCATTGACATATTTTCTCTGATGTACTTTTGTATTCATATATTCTTTAGTTCCAATATATGCAAAAGAAACAGAAGATTATTTCATTCAAACATGCAAAGAGATTTGACACCATCCAAGGAAATCGCAGTCAAGATCAATGTAAGAATTGGAAAAGTTAGAAATCATTTCAGACATATCTCAGATGACTTTAAACGCGAATTTTCATTGTGTCCCACAGGGATGTGTCCTGCCATGTCCCCCACTTGAAATCCTATTGACGATATCGTCATCTTTCCCACGCCAAAATTACGAAAGCGACGTACAAAGAAAATTGATTTATCATGAAAATTTTTAATAATAAGAAACAAATATATGAATAGATAATAAATAATAAATATATATATATATATATATATAGAAATTACAGTCAAGATCAATGTAAGAATTGGAAAACTTAGAAATCATTTCAGACATATCTCAGATGACTTTACACACAAATTTTCATTGTGTCCCACAGGGACGTGTCCGGTCATGTCCCCCACTTGAAACCCTATTGACGATATCGTCATCTTTCCCACGCCAAAATTACGAAAGGGACAAACAGAATTGATTTATCATGAAAATATTTAATAATAGAATACAAAGATATGAATAGATAATAGATAATAAATTTTATATATATATATCAAATATTAAATGATCATGTCAAATATTATAATTTATTATAATATAATATAATCTATAATATATTATAAGATATATCAATATACATATATAATATATTAATATATATATTATGATTTAAATAAAAACATATAATATAATATATATAGTAATATATCTAAATATCAAAAACTAAATATAATAACATAAATAACAAAATAAAATACATATACAATACCTTTGAAACGGTGGGTCGTTTCCCTCCAACACACGCTTATAAATGGGGGAAATAAGCAATAAGAAGAAGATCATCGGGTAAGCAAATGGGAATACATCATCAGGAATATAGGAAGGGAAAAGAGAAGTTTTAGGAAACATCAGCATAATCCAATCAGCACTTTAGTAACACGGTCAGCAAACACAGGGTACGGGATGAGGGAATTACCTACGCGGTCTTAAAAACTCAGTAAGGAAATTACAAGCACCTTGATCAATTTAGATGGAGACCGAGCAAACAATTCCTTCATCGAGCAGCATATAGAAAGACAGGAAACACTCAAACACCACAGTGAAGAGTATAACAGTATGCGGTAAAAGGCCAGGTTTGAATGGTTCTAATATTGCTCTTTAAGAATAGGAACTAATAAAACTAAGGAAGAGATATCACTTGATATTCTTAAGGAGACACTTTACAGTGAACCAATAATATATGGGCATGATATAAACATATACATATCAAATAGGAGGACATCAGAGATATCCAGGGTAGGAATATTATATCAATACATTAGGAGCAGACATTGTATATATCAGAATATTCAACAGTAGATTTGAAGGAAAAGGGATCGATCGGCAGAGAAGCAAATAACTGTACAGCAAGGATAAGGGAGTCAGCAAACAATAAAATAAGAAAGTCATTGATCTGAGAAGTAAAGAGATCTCAGAACGGGATATACAAAACAGTAAATTATTATTCATCGGTTGACAACAGAAATAAATCTATAAGGTGTACGCTCAGTACATATTGCATCAGAATATAAGTTCTCAAGGCAAAGAACTGCAGCAGCATCCAGAAGCACAGATGGCAATCTCAAAAAGGGCACATTGCACATCCCCCCACCCTCCCAAAAAAAAACCTGCGTCCCTTCATCAAGACCGAGCAAACAATTCCTTCATCGAGCAGCATATAGAAAGAAAGGAAACACTCAAACACCACAGTGAAGAGTATAACAATATGCGGTAAAAGGCCAGGTTTGAATGGTTCTAATATTGCTCTTTAAGAATAGGAACTAATAAAACTAAGGAAGAGATATCACTTGATATTCTTAAGGAGACACTTTACAGCGAACCAATAATATATGGGCATGACATAAACATATACATATTAAATAGGAGGACATCAGAGATATCCAGGGTAGGAATATTATATCAATACATTAGGAGCAGACATTGTATATATCAGAATATTCAACAGTAGATTTGAAGGAAAAGGGATCGATCAGCAGAGAATCAAATAACTGTACAGCGAGGACAAGGGAGTCAGCAAACAATAAAATAAAAAAAGTCATTGATCTGAGAAGTAAAGAGATCTCAGAACGGGATATACAAAACAGTAAATTATTATTCATCGGTTGACAACAGAAATAAATCTATAAGGTGTACGCTCAGTACATATTGCATCAGAATATAAGTTCTCAAGGCAAAGAACTGCAGCAGCATCCAGATCACGGATGGCAATCTGAAAAAGGGGACATTACACATCCCCCCACCCTCCCAAAAAAAAACCTGCGTCCCCAGTAGGGAAACATTTATGAGACTCGGGGATTTGGGAGAAACTTCCCCTCTCAGCACCATCACCTCTGCCACCTCCGCCAGGGATGTGGCTGGGTATCTTGCTATATGGCACATGCCATTACATACTAATTGCAACCTTTAACTTCTTAAAACCCATAGCCTTTCATGGGACACTCATAGAGATGTTCTATTGCATATTTTGTCTTGCAGGCATCATATTCACCTCAATTTGTATATCAGCGGGGTCCCCCACCACAGCTCTGCTGCTATACCCTCACTTTTCCCAAACTTAGGCCCTTGGTCACCCTCCTCCCCGAAACCCGTCTCCACATTCGTGTGTCCCCCTGTCAGGAAACTCCATGAAACTATGTTATTTTCTAGGTTTTGAATAAAGCAACTTCAGATTTCATACAAACATGAATAAGAATGCGTAAAGTATTATAGTTACAATTCATTATTCAGGCTCATAATTCCTTAAATAAATTCATGTTTATCAAACCATAGCACTTTTATACTTTTACAAACTTCTCAAACTGGTAGAAGATCAACTGCAAAAATTTCAGTTCTTCAGTCCTTACATATATACACTTCACTTTTATTCATTGGATGATCTATCGGCACAATTCAGGACAAAACCATCGCAATGAACTGTGAACACCATCAACAAATTAAAAATTGAAATTATTTTTTCAAAATAAAATAGTATAAAGACTCAAATATTTGAAGAGGAATCTTGTATACTTAAAAGCGCTGAATTACAAAATAAAGCAACTACTATTACATACAAACATGAACAAGGATGTCTATAGTTTCATGGTTCTTGCTCACAACTTCCAAAGAAGCATTTCAATATTATCAAGCCATATGATACACATTTATAACAAGTAACATTTAGCCATTACTATTTCCGCTTGTTAGTTCTTGTACACTGACATTTCATGTTTATTAAGAGCTGATGTTCTGGCACCATCCAGGACGAAAAGTTTCAAAATGAACTGTGAACACCATCAACAAATTAAAAATTGGAAATTATTCTTTCAAAATGATAACCGCATACAGACTTCAGCATTTCAAGAGATAAATCACTTGAGTATCAACAATCTTTGAAAAGCATTTTTTACAGTCTTACCAAAACTTTCCGGTCTGCACTTGTTGAAAATGTTGGACCATTATATACTTGATTCTGCACTAACTCTGACAGAATTCAGTGTGCTGAACCAATTGAAATTCACCATTTTATGCTAGAGCAAATGGCATTGCATTATAAAATACATCGAAACACTCTCCAACCCAAAGTCTTCCAATTCTGATTCTTCGCCAAACCTGCTATTGTGTGTGAGGATCGAACCAAACTCCCTCGGTAGGATAGTGTGAGTAGAGACCTGGCAGCAAGTCAGGACTCCTTGGAGGAGGAGGAAACTCTTCCCAACTTTGTGTTTCAACATCATATAATACAACATTGTTTGAATTCTCTGATTCAACAAAATATATCATGTTTCCTCTTCCTGTTGCTTGAACAGATTTTGACCCTAGCCTACTCAAAAACAAAATCCTACCCTGAATGGCATTCAATTCAATCCACTTCATATGCACAGAATCAAGCTTGAATATCCAAATCCTCTTTCTTGCCACAGGGTATGCATCCTTAGGTTCCTGAGGATCGTCATTACAGCTTTCTTCATCATCTGGACCAGACCACCATGGGCCAACGATCCTCAAAACCATCAAAAGATCACCCTGAGACTCCACCAAGTATAACCTCGGTACCTTCTTCAGGTTCACGTTAAAAATTCCAGGCCTCTTTACAGTTAAATCCTTCCACGCACGCTCTTTTAGATCAAACATTTTCAAAATACCCCAATTCTTGTGAGTTATGCAGTAAAGCCGCTCATCACACAGGACAGCATCAGTAACACCCTTGAGCAGTTTTGCAGAAGTATGAATATCTGATATTGTCCACCTGCCGCTATTAGGCTGGTGTGTCCGCAACGTCAAACTGTTCCTCCCACGTACAACAACCAACAATCGGTAATCCATTGAAATAGGATTCATGGAAAAAGTTACCAATTTAACACGGCCCTGAAGTGCGGGTAGCTTAGTCCGGCTTCCACTAATGGGATTAAAAAGATAAAGCTTTGCATGCCCAGAATCTTCTTTATACAAGCACAAAACGCCCCCAGAAGCTGCGACACAGACAGTTCTCCGAAAGGGTTTTGCCTCAATTTTGTGCCAACTGTTCAATGCAAGATCGAAAACCCAGCGCATAGCCCCCTCATTTTCCCTGCACTGCAACATCAGCCATGGAGTATCGGATTCATGGTAAGGCGAAGAAAGCCATCGCCATCTCTTACAAACTGCCCGTGCCCTAATTAGGCCTGTCAATGGCAAATGCCCTACGATAATATCCAAGAGTTCACAAGGGAGGGACCCCCAGATCTCTGCATCCATATTTACATTTAGGGTTTTCCTCCTCTTATTACTGACCTGACAACCCTCATCAGCAGTTACCTCTGAGAAAAAGTTTATGCAGGCCGCCTCTAATCGGGAACTGAAATCATCCTGAATCTGATGCACTGCAGCAGAAGATGAAACCCTAAGGCTAGGATCTTCAAATGAAACCATAGGCCTAGGGTTTCCACAGGAAACGTTAACCTTTGGGTTTTTATTTGACGCCCTCCGTTCAGAGTTTTCATCGCCCGATTGAATCTCCGCTTCCTGAGACGAAGTGGGTATTACGGGTTTGGGCCACAACTCGAGGGTTAACGATATTTGGCCAAATGGGTCTTCAAAATCAAGATTTTCCATATTGACATCCATGTTATACCTCTGCAATTCAAATCAAAACCTTTTTCAAAACAAGAAAAGAGAAGAGATTTCCACTGTAGCTTCTTCAGGAAATACCAGCGCCACGAAAACACAAACCGATAACCTCTCAAGCTGGAATTGGTTGCAGGATCTGCCTACCCCGTGTTATTTGCAGCTAATCAAACCCGATCTACTACGGAAGAGTTAAAATGGATCAGCAGCTGAAAATTTGTAATTTTCTTAACAGAGAATGGTGAGGTTATAATATCAACTCCGTCTTTACACATACCACCCACCATGCACGGACGTTACAAGTTAAGAAACCATTATACTTAAACAGACATTTTATTTTTTTCAGACTTTGCTCAATATGTTCACTGAATCTGACATAAATTTTCGAACCTTTCAACGGAGAAAATATGTGGTGCAGAGATGGGCGTGGAATAGATTTGTACCCTTCTCTGAACTAATTATTTGAACCCTCATACCTAGTTTTTTGTGTTTCTTTCGTATTACTGTTTTTTTCATTCTAAAGTAATCTGGATTAGGCTTCGACTTTAATTTTATTTTTATTAATGGTGACAATGGTAAGCGGAGATGCTGATTTGATTAAATGTTTTTAAAAATTCAGATATATTATTTTTAATATTAATTAATTATTATTCTGGTCAAATGTGCATCAATTAAGTTGGATAGCTTAATCCATTTTATGTCGATGGATTTTAATTATGGTTTTGTTAAAGCTTATCTTTTGACTTTGATTTTAAAATCTTAAAAATTAGTGGAAGTGTTTGATGTGTTGAATTTAGTATAGATATTTTAATTTTGAACTTTTTATATAGAAGTTTATTCAAATTGTCCACCTATTTACGGGCTTTCTACGGTCAAAAAGGGGATAGATTAAGATAAATTTCAGCGATGATTTAAAGTGAACCTTGGACCGTCAAGGGTAGGACGTGTAGCGCAAGATATAGATGGCAATATATTGGCTTTGGCATCTCGTAGACATGAAGACAGAACGAACAATGATGCGGAGGTGAAAGCAGCCCTATTGGCCATTGAGTTGGCTCAGAAAAATGATGTGGTGCAACTCCATTTAGAAGGTGATTTGCAACTAATTGTCAATGTCATTGCAAGTGGCAAGGTGCATTCATGGAAAATAGAAAAAATTATAAGTATTATTCACAAAAAGATTGTCAATTTTTAAATTTTCTAATATACTGCAAGAAGGGAATCATATTGTCGATACCTTATCAAATTGGGCTCTTTCTCTTCATAGTTGGCAGATTATTTGAAGACTTTAGAAACCTAAATTTAATGGAGTGGGTGTTGGGATTATTGACAAGTCTTTCAAAATTTAAATTACCTGTAATTGTTTGTTCGAATTTCAAAACACCCCCATGCAAATCATAATGGTTACTTGTTGGCAGCCACCTTTTTTAAGCATGCTTTGTCATATAAACCAGATCTGTTGGGTTGATTTGGCGAATTTTCAAGGGGTGAGGTGGGCAAACGTAGTGTTCCCATACACCGAAGGATGAAAGAGGAATGAAGTGATGGAAGTGGTACATGGAGGATATACAGAAGTGATTTAAAACCTTTACTCTGAATGCTTTTATCTTCATTTTTTGCCCTCTGATTTGAAGTTGGTGTGCAGAATAGGATATCAACCATACAACAAATTTCTCCTTAATCTCCCCAAAATAATAGCTATGTGTTCGGGGGTTGGATTACGAAGAAGCATTTGAAAGGCATTTTCAAAGTGGATGAACCACTCTTCTAGTAGATTATTGATTTACTTTTTGGGTAGGAATTCATGTGCATAGAGCATGGGTGTCATTCAAAGGTGGATATCTCATCTGCATTTATGGTGTGGGTATTTGAATTCAGATCAAAGGAGGATGTGCTTTGGGCAATGCGAGAGTGTGTTCAACTAGAGTGGTGTTGTGGAATGATCCTTATTATGGCAATGGAAGAGCCTGGTGTTGAGATACGGTCCCATCAAGGTGATTAGAGGTGCATTAGTGATCAACAACCCCCAATGTATCCCTTTTTGGTTTAGAATGCTACCAGTAGCAAAGAAGAATAGCGTGCAGAGGTGCAAATTGGATAGGAACCCTTGAAGGACTCCATGCATGCTCGAGAGATGGAGTAGAAGACAATGAAAGAGGCACAAGTAATAGAGAATGACAGAGGCAAGAAGGTGGTGTTCAGTCCTAAGGCGTGTGGGTTCAATGGGCCCATAGGAAAATTGAGGAAGGGAAAAATGGTGTAGTTTATGTTTCCCCTCCTTTCTGCTAGTTTCTTTATGGATGAATTTTGTAAATTTTGGCAATTATAACCATAAATTGCTAGTAGTTGGGGTGCATGAGGTCTTCACTGAAGGGGCAATACACTATCACGTGCGTTCATATTGGGGGGTTTAAAATGGGAAAAAAAAAGGGGTCAGTATATTGCCTAAATAGGGGTAGGGGGATTTTTTGGGGGTGGGGGTTGGAGTTTATATAGGAAAACTGGTGTGGGGGGTATTGGAGGGGGTGACAAAAAGGGAGTTTGGGGCAATATTTTTTATAAATAGGGGGTTTCATTAGTATGCCACCAATGTACGTGTTATGATTCAAGTTCACTAAGTGAATCCCTTGTGTTGGGGTGTCTAGGTAGTTTCCTTTCTCGGCTCAATATGGTGTAGCATTGTAGTATGTGTTTTTTGTGTTGGTTGTCATATATGGGATAGATATAGTTGTTCGTGTATTTAGGGTGGTCTCATTTATGGGACTATGCACTGGTATACATGGTCATATGAATGTCATGGTTATATGGGCGATGTCCCCTCTCTTTTGTATTAAATTTTATTATTATTAATAATATATAAATACGTATACTTTACCAATAAAAAAAATTTTAAAAAGTGCAATTCAAAAATATCTGTAGGATGTACTAATATTTTTTTCGATGACCGCTCTGCAACTAGGGCATCTCTCATTACGCATTACCCTGCTTCCCGCATAAAAGAAAGGTACGCCATTAATGGCCTCCACCTCCCCGGGGTACGACGGTGACCAACAAGGAGAGAGAAACTGCACCCGACATTATAATGCAAAAAAAAGGTTTTGTCAAGAGCATTGTTATTGACCCTAGCAAGGAGACGAGAGTCGAAGGTATCTCGACAGACGAGATAGCTAAGCCGATTGAAGCGGTCAGGATAGGAAAATCTCTTGCAGCAACAACGACAGCATCTGAGGCTTCGCAAGAGCATAAGAAAGATGGAGCCCAAGGAACCAAACCCCAACAGAATACCTTCAAAGAAGTTGTTTGGAATGAACGAACACTCCCGAAAGGCACCTGATTCATCTCTGCAATCGCCCAACCCACGGAAGTCGCAGCAGGAGATGGAGGTAAGATTCCATTGCCACCCAAGCTCATCATTAAAGCTAATCCCCAAATGGTTGTCGCAATTGAACAAGAAAATAATAGATTAAAAGATAGTGCAATTTTTTTTTGTCATTAATGCCTCCAGTATTCCTTCTAGGAATTATCTCAATGACTGGTTTCAAAGGGTTTGGGGACAAAAACTAGGGTTTCAATTTACCTACTGTACAATGTTGCAAAAGGGTTTGTTTTTAATTTTTTTTGTAGACCCTAAATCCTAGAAGGTCATTATCGATAAACAATTCTGGAGAGTAGGGCCGTATGAATTTAGAGCCATACCATGGTCTCCAGAGGCTACGCATAACGAAGTTCTGGCCTTGTTTATCCCCTGCTGGATCGTCATCAAAGATATCCATCCCTTTCTACTTAATCTAATCCCCCAAGCACTTGAACCTGTTGATAATGTGCTTCGAATCGACTAATCAAATACACTCATCCTGCACACAGATGTGAGAATTCTCATCTCCCTCAAGCCCGACATCGATTTTCTGGAATCCCTCCATTTTGATCTCGGTGGTTTCCCTATTTCTTGCCCCATTACCCTCTTGGGTGGTGTGAATAATTGCTACCTCTGTAGAAAAGAGGGTCATAAGAAACAAGAATGCCCTATCCTTAAGAAACGCAACCCCTCCCCAATTGTTGGCCATATCCTCACTGAAGCCAAACCTGTTGTCTATGCTCCCATCCCTACCAAAGATACCCCACCTGGAGCAAACCCTCTTGAACCCCCGACTAACCATTCACCTAAGAAAATACAAGGTCCTCCTGACCCACTGGGGGAGACTAACATAGACTGGAGGAAGAGCTCGGAGGCTATCTTTGCAACCCTCGACAGACTAAAAGGCCAGTTTGACACACACAACTCCCCACCCCCCTGACTCCTTCCCTTGGGCTCCCCGATGCTATCAAGAACCTCCCTCTAGATAGTGACTTAGATTTTGGGCTAATTCCTAGCACCGCCACCCCAGGTGCAAAACACAGGACTCTAAATGCTTAGCAAATCATTGTTGAAAGGATTAAGAACAAGGCAGACAGGATAAGAGCCATCCCTAAGCCTAAGTGGAAAGTTTATTCTTTGCTTCCTCTAGACTGAGATGCTCCTAGGACCCAGTCTTCCATCCTAGGTGTATCAACTGATGATATGGCTATCTCTGGGGCTCCCACTAGCTTGGATGCTCCCCCCGACCCAGAGATTCTAGATGATCAGCCAAGTGGTCCTTCCACTAAAGACAAACTCAATGCCTTCAGTGTGGTGGTTATCCCGGCTCCTCCGCCCTCCCACCTCCTCCTAACTTATGGAGATATAGCCCGAAGAACAGATTCAGTACAGGGATATCCACCTTGGCAGAAAGTACAGGGAGGATGGAGATCAGGTCCAAGGTGGACCTTGACCTAGAGGAAGGAGAAATTAGCAGAGGACAAGGAGATTCTAGCACATCAGGAGAGGGTAAATTTACCTTTGTTTTAGACTCGATTAAGAAGAAGATAAAGGACAGTAAGGAGGTTAAGAAGACCCCACTGGAAGCTCCAGAGGGGATCAATATTAAGAAGAAGAGAGGAAGACCTCCTCTTCTGAGTGGTAACCCTAAGCCTTTAAAACATTATAAGAAAGGCATTCCCCCGTGCTTTAAGAGTTTCAAGACTCCCATGGACATAGACAAATAGTCCCCATGTCAATAAACTGTGCATCATGGAATGTCAGAGGACTAGAGTCCTCTGACAGGAAGTACGTTGTCAAAAGGTTTATGCAGGCACACAAGGAACTTGACATCCTAATGATGTAGGAAATCAAAGCAGTAGGTTTTACTTTAGATATTGTCCTAAAATGTATTTGGAAGGATGCTTCTACATTCTCCACTAAACACCAGAGGGGTAAACGAGGAACCTCTATTTTGACTGGCCCCAGGTGGAGAAAAAGGATCCAAGGATGGGGGACATCACCCTGCAATAGGGCAGTTTGGGTCTCCTTTGACACCGGGGACCAAACTCTAGGTATTTGCTCTGTTTATGCCCCGAATGACCACCATGAGAGGATTGATTTATGGAAATGGATCTCAGATATTGAGGATATACTGTGGATTCTTGCAGGTGACTTCAACATAATAGAGAGAGCCCAAGACAAATGTGGGGGGCAGAGATTTGAATGGAAAGGTACTGAGATGGTTTTTTGGAATAGAATGCTCTCTAAGTTGAATCTCTTTGACCCCTTGTCTGAGAGGAAGAGTGAGTCGGAAGGGGTGTGGTTCACCTGGTCCAACTTTCAGAGAGGAGACAAGAGGATTTATTCCAGGCTAGACAAGTTCTACTTGAACAAACAGGTCCTCAACTGCCCGCCTATAACAGGGGATAACTTTTTCAAGGTTGTCCCTTACACCCTCTCAGACCACCACCCAATTTGTTCCAGCATACACCTTATTCCCTCCCATACTGCCACACCACCTACCAAAACAGGGTTTGCACTCAATTCTTCTCTCCTTAATGATGAAGCAGTCCAAGCTGCTATTAAGGTTATAGCCTGGTACAATCAAGATATAACCCACTATGATAATGAAGTAGACAGATGGACACGTACCACACTATCTTGGCAAAAGATTCTCAAGACCATTGGGAAGAAGAAAGCCAAGGATGGTAGAGAGAAAGAGTTCAAGCTTGTGGAAGAACTAGAAGAAGCTGAGATCTAGATTCAGAACAACCCTACGGATCTTGGGCTATTAGATAAGGTAGTAAAGTGCAGAGATTCCTTAAGGAAGCTCCAACTCATTAAAACCAAAGGAGCTAGAGTGAGAGCTAGGATTAACTGGCTCAATCTGGGAGACAGAGGCTCCAAATTTTTCTTCCAAACCCTGAGGAAGAAAGAGGATAGAGATAAGATTACATGTATCATGGATCAAGGGAATAACATCACGGGCCAAAAAGAGATCCTGAATACCTTCTCCAACTTCTATAGAAGACTTTTCACCTCTGAGGACAATGAAGCTATGGACTCAGTTATGTAGAAGATTAAAGATATTATCCCTAAGAAAGTTTCAGAAGAAGATGTTGGTCTATTGGGAAAAGAGATCTCAGTGGAAGAGATCAGGAATGCCATCTTGAGTATGGCCAATGACAAAGCACCTAGCCCAGATGGATTGACAATTAAGTTCTATAAAACCAATAATGAATGGATATGTAACAACCTCTACAAAGCTTTCCAGGAGGACATTGTTGCAGGAACTCTGGGGTCTGAACTTAATGCAGGCCTAATCAAACTGATTCCTAAAGATGGAGACAGACTCCTGATAAAAAATTGGAGACCAATCACTCTACTAAATGTGGGGTACAAAATCGTGGCCAAAGCCCTCTCCCTCTAGATTGCCAATATCCTCCCTAAAGTGATCAACAACACCCAAAAAGGCTTTGTCAAGGGTAGATATATCCTTGAGAGTTTGGTAACTTGCTGGGAGGCATTAGATTGGGCCAAATCTTCAGGACAAAAAGGTGTTGTGCTGCTCATAGACTATGAAAAATCCTATGACCGTATTGAGTGGAAGTTTATCCTACTCGTGTTGGTAAGATTGGGATTCCCTCCATCTTGTAGGATGGTCTGCACCCTGCTTAAGGGGGCTATGGTTGCAGTGGAGGTTAATGGATTCAGATCCCAATTCTTTGAACTCTCTAGGTCCATCAGATAGGGGTATCCTCTGGCTTCGTCCCTTTTTATCATCGTTGCTAACTCCTTACATTACTTGCTTAGAGATGACACCCTTTCTCCCAATGTCAAAGGCATCTCCCTCCTGGGTGGACAAGAGGTATCCAATATTCAGTTTGCAGATAACACAATCATCCTCCTAAACCTTGAGGATAATAATATGGGTTACCTGATGCAGAAACTAGATCTATTTTGTGGGGCCTCAGGCAACAAAATCTCTGTCTCCAAATCCATTATGCTGGGATGGGAGAACAACCCTCCAATTTGGTGGAACAAATATGATCTCGAGTGAGGAGGTCCTACTCATATTGTGAGATACCTTGGGATACCATTTGCAGTAGACCCAAGCATCAATGAGATGTGGAGTTGGACTAAGGATAAAATCCTCTCTAAGCTCAATAAATGGGACAACAACCTCCTTTCCTTCCCGGGAAGAATCCAAGTTTTCCAGAAGATATTATCATCTTACCCATTTATTTCTCTTCCTCGTGGCTTTTTAACCAGAATCAATTCAGCTCTATTCAAAAAATTATCAGGGACTTCCTGTGGTCGGATGGTAGAGGAAATAAGAAAACTCATGTTGTCTCCTGGGAGTGGTGTACTAAAGCTAAGGCTTGGGGAGGTCTTGGTCTAAAATATCTAAGGACACAAGGCATAGCATTAGCAGCTAAGTGGATTGCTAAGGCATCCCTTGGAGATGAACCTTGGAAAGTGTTGATTAGGAACAATCTTCATAGAGCCCACCCCTATAAATCCAAATCCTGGACCCTCCTGAGCTTTTATGACCTTATTAACCTCGACAGTAATATTGTTGTACAAAGGTCAAATGTGTTCAAATATATGTGGAAGAGCTGGAGGCTTATTAGAGGATTCCTCTGCAATACTACCTCCACAGAAAGTGGTGGTATGGTTTGTGGCTCTAGATCCATCTGGTGGAGTCTAAAAAAGAATGATAAGCCTCTTGCCCTTTTACAAGGTTGTTCTACAAAAGGATGGGCAGGGAAAGGAATAAATCAGTTCCATGATGTGATTCAGGATGGCAACTTGGTCACTTGGGAGAACTTGAAGGAAAAATTTGGCCTACCCCTGTCCCAGGATAGAACCTATTCCATCTCTCTGCTGCACTTAGCAGGATGGGACCCATCCTAGGCTACTGCTCACCTGATAATTGCTCCACCCTATTTTCTTGGCTGGATGGTACCCCTCTCCAGCAAGTCAAAGCCAAATACATATACCAGCTTCTCACTCAGAACTCTGACATCCTCACTCATGCTAATTCCTCATGGCACCTTGAGACTCCCTCTGTTGATTGGAACACATACTTTTCCACTCTTTGGACTAGACCTATTAAACCCAAGATCACTTGTTTCTTATGGCGCCTTATTCTACATAAGCTACCCTTCAAGAAGCCGGGAGGGGAACCTAATCTGTACAATGTCTGTAAGCAACCGGAATCTGTACTGCATGTTTTCTTTGAATGCCTCTTTGCTTCTGAAATTTGGAAGATGTTTGGACTCACCTTCAGATCTCACTTTGATACTCTCAATGTCATATCTAAGAACATTAACGACAATAAATTTTGTAATGTCTTTTGGTCTATTTTGTCTTCTATTATATTGTGGGTTATTTGGAAGGCTCGCAATAATGATGTTTTGGCAGGGAAGAGCAAGAAAGTTACTGAGTCTCTAAGGAGACTCATTTACTCTGATGTTACCATGCAGGTTACAACTGTTATAAAAATTAAAGAAAGTAAGTTCTTATAGGTACTCAGAGAAGGGGAGACTACAATCTGTAAGAAAGACATAGCACATGGATACACAACCATGAAACCGGGTCCCCTCTTTGACACTAAACTCTCGAAATTCATTGACAAGCTAAAGCAGGCAGGCCCGCCTACAGGGAGCAGGAATGCAGAGAGCTCAACAAGCTTCCCAGACTTTGGCATCATAGGATACAATGTTGTATCTCCCGACTCTAATGAGTTAGACAATGACCATGATCTTCCTTCAGAATAGGATAAATGTTAGATGTTTTGTCCTTTTTTGTCTTTCAGATACACTCAGCGATATGGCAACTGTAATTTTTGAGTCTTTTTTATCTGGTTCTAGCTATGGCTTTGCCACATGTAATATTTTGATGGAACTTGAACTCTCTGAGTAATTGATGTATGTTGACCGACTGATACTCAATAGAAAAAATAATTTAAAAAAAGTTATATTCAAATTGTTTTTAATAGGTATATTTTAGATATTTATATTAGTTTATAATTACCTAAATAAAATATTAATAATTTATTCATATTTTTAATGGTAAAATTTGTTATATGCTTAATGTAGACCTTTGAATTCAACACAAACACAACATAGTCTTTACACAATCGCTCAATTCACAAAGACAAACATGAATTGTTTGTTCTGCAAATTCGATTGAGGTGACCTGTTGCTTCTTAATTAGTTGTGGATGTTGATTTTACCCTCAGAACGAGAGCCAACAACCTGACCATTGCTAACATGGAGGATTTTAAGAATGCAAGAAGATGAGAAATGCCATTACATCTACAAAATTGCAACTAGTTTATGAGAAAAATAAATTCTTAATATATGAATTGAGAGACAATTTAAGCTATGAAAGCAAATGACACTAATCTAAGAATGAATTGCAACTACTCTATGGAAGTAAAATGCAATTAATCTAAGAAAGAAAATGCTTTTAATCTAGAGATGAAATGCTTGTAATCTATGAAAGGAATTACTTCTAAGCTAGAATTTAACTTGAAATGGAATTAAGAAGCTTGAAAGCACCAAATTGAGATGTTAGATAAATGATAAATGCAAGCTAAAACATCTTCAATTTCAATTAACACTAGCTTAATTATGCAAATAAAGCTTGAAACATGAAAGAAATCAAATGCAAATTGACTATAATATTGATGCTCTCCAAAATCATCCTTTCTAATGAAGAAAAGAGGTCCAATTTATAGAAAACCATGGAAAGAGAGTGAAGAGTTTCTTGAAAAGAAATAGTTGTCTCTTCATTCTCCATTTGAGACAAATAGGCAAAGATTATTTAAATAAAAGGGGGAATTATTGCCACATAAGTGTCCTTTCACATGGAATTATGAAATTCCTTTTTAGGATAATTCACCCAATAATTAAATAACCTTTCAATTCATTTTATGTATATTAGCCAAAGGGGGTGGAGTTGATTTAATTAAAAGCACTTAAGACCTTAGGATTAAATCAATTAATCATAGGGGTTTTTTAGCTAATAATCATTGAGAATTTAGGAATTAAATATAATGTCAGATTTATGCAAATTTGGGTTTTCTACATTTGAAACTCAGTCAATTAAAGTCAAATAAGGGGAGAATTTGCCTAGTACAATTTAGGACTTCGAAGATGAGAAAATTGGAGGAATGCACCAAAATTGATTGGATTATTAGGTGCCAATTTTGGGGTGTTACATTTTGCCCCTCTTTGAATTGATGTGCGAGCAGCGCATTAATTCAAAGAATAGTCTGAAGTGAAGGTCAAAATCGGGTTTAGATTGCCCCAATGTCCACTGATAGCTGGTGAAGATCTATGACTATCTCCAGAATCAGGGTTAGATTGCCCTAATATGAAGGTAAGCCCTCTGAGATCCAGGTTAGATTGCCTAGATAACGGTCTAAAGAGTTTTTGAGAGTCATCTTCAGAACGAAGCGTAACTTTCAGGAATTAGGGTTATATTGCCCCAATACCCAATGAGATTTCAAGAATCATCTCCAGAACGAAGTTTAGTCCCCCAATGTCTAGGTTAGATTGCCCAGACACTGGTTAGATTGATATATTTCACAAGATTGTCCCCAGAACGAGGCTCAACCTTCAGGAGTCAGGGTTAGATTGCCCCAATACCTGTCTCAAAAGACAATCAATTTAGGACTGTCTCTAGAATGAAGCGTGATCCTCGAGGATCTGAGTTAGATTGCTTAGATACCTAGAAAGATAGATGACGTGATGAAAAGATTCAAGATCGTGGAATATCTAATTTTGACCATAAGGTACGAAAAATTGAATATGCCCCAAGTGATGAGATGCCCCTAGCGATGGGGACTTTTGATTCAGACTGATTCGAGAATAATGCAAAGAGATCAATGATGCAATCATCTTGCCCCCTCGGGAGCAAAATTGAAAGAAGACATCATAATGATGAAAGCGAGAAATCACAGAGAAAGATAGATCAAGAGAGAGCAGAATCAATTTAGAGCGATCGAGAGGTCCTGTTGATTAGGTTTTGACCATAGTTGACCAGAAATGACTAGAGTTGACTTAGATGAAAAGATTGCAGAATCTGAGAAAATGATGACAAGAGATAATTCTGACAAGAAACCAACATCAAAAAATTGACTGCACAAGCGTCCGATCATGTTGGTCCCAAAATTTTTAAAACATGATTTTGAGCTGCTTAGGAGTGTCAGATTTTGATTTCGATCACGAAAATGGATTTAGAACAGTCCATTTAGCCAAGGGTGCCACTTTCGCAGAAAATGGAGCACTTTGAAAAATTAGGTCAAAGGCTATATAAGGCCCGGAGGGGTCATTTTCAAATCATTATTCACCTTTGACTTTAGTGATAGCGAGAGCTCCAGCTAACATTGAGAGCATTCCCGTGCATATGCATCGATTTGAGCGCACCTGACGGCACAACCAACCAGCGGAGTATGACGCACCTGTGAGTATTCATAACTGGATCTTGTATTTCTGCAAAAAAATTATCATTTTGTAGCGTTAGTGAGTATTTTTTAAGCATTTTAAACCATGTCTCGCCAAATCTCGTGCGAGGAAATAGTTTCCTCACGCCGGGCCTAATCACCTTTAGCGCGAGGAAACAGAATCCTCACGCGGGTTGGGGATTCCTCGCCTGGGACCCTCCCCGACGCTCGCGTGAAGAGCCCGCGTGCGCCACGCGAGATTCCTAAAATCTCACATGAGTACACATCCTGCCTCGCACGAGCCTGAAAGCTCACGCGGGACCAGAGTTTCCTCGCGCGAGAAAAGAGTTTTCTCGCATGGGAAATTGACAAAAATCAAGATTTGTTACTTTTCTTGTATCGCAGATTCAACCAGTTGAACTGTGAGTAGAATAATTCCATAGCTACATTTGTTTTCATTTGCTTTAAAAATATCAATGTTGAGGTACTGATCCAATTTTGTCCTTTTGTTTTGCAGGTCGATCTCCCAGACATCGGTTTTAGATCCCATCATCCTATCATGGGTGAGCTACTACAGAGATTATCAGATGCCAACGGGGCCCACATTGATGGGCTAGGATTGACATATCTACGTGATGTACCCAATATTCAGGTAAATCATAGACTACTTGGGCCCCTGGTTGAGCGTTTCCATTCGGAGACGAATACTTTCCATCTGCCACAGGGAGAGATGACGGTGACTTTGAAGGATGTGTACCAAATTTTGAGAGTGTCATTTCATGGAGCTCGTGTGGAGTATTGCACGCAACTGAGAGATGGTACAGAGGCTTTGAGAGCCATTTTTTGGGATCAGTTGGTGGTGGGTCGGGCCATCTCCTGGGAGGAGTTGGTTCATACTTATGATCGAGATTACCCCTTGGCAGTTGTTCTCGCATTATTTTTGAGCTGTCATCTGGTACTTGATCATGGTCAACACGGTTTGGAGTGCGACTGGGGCATTATGCTCCATAAGATGCTAGATGTGCCTGTAGTCACTTATGGATGGGGCAAGTGCATACTCGCACAGATGTATCACGAGATGCATGAGATTGTGTATCGGGGTGCCCGCACTATGGCAGCAGGAGTAGTTATTTTGCAGATTTGGGCCCGGGAGCACCTTCCCGTATGTAGGCTAATTTTTCATGATACACGACAGCCATTAGAGCCATATATTTACAGATATGCTAGTCTAATGACCCAACCCGCGCTGGGTAAGACTAAGCAGTGGCGAGCACAGATTGATGATATGGCCACAGTTATTTGGCGACCTTGGGCAGCTACTAAGGTCTGGGATGATGCTCGTCATGAGCTATCATACATGTTCTATTCATGTCCTCTAATAAGGTGTACCATTACAGTGATCGAGCGCTTCTTACTTACACACGTGTTGCGCCAGTTCGGGCGACCTCAGGATGTATCGCTCGAGTATTGTACTTATGCCCGATTCGTCGATGAGACGAAGAAGGGTTGGCAGAGGTAGCTTGACGGGGGGCGTAGCATGATAGACGCCTGGGTGTCGCCAGCCCGATGGGATTACATGGCAGCAGTGACGAATGCAGACATGACACCTGCATACAGAGATCAGCTATTAGCGCATCCATTTCCTAGGTTCACATCTCTAGTGGGCCAGATTCCTCAGGCGGTACAGTCGCCACCACAGTAGCAAGCACAGCAGGGTCCTCCTCTACAACAACAACCTCAGGATCAGCAGCCACAGGATCAATAGCCACCACTTCAGCAGTAGGATAGAGTAGTACGTCCATGTACACATCAGACTGCTATCCCTGTGAGGCCTATGGGATCAGATACAGGTGTTGGGCCTAGTGGCAGCCAGGATAGAGCTGCAGAGCAGGGTGATGATACCGTCATGGCTAATGTAGTTCTGACTGATCCTCTAGTAGGTGGACAGGTGACTCAGCTACAAGACGCTCTCCGTAGAGCGAGAGAGAGAGTCTGACAGACACAGAGGGAGCGTGATGACCTCCATATGCAGGTAGTTATTAGAGATACCTGGATATCAGAGAGAGACCGGGAGATTTAGGGACAACGAGATTCACTGGACAGGTCATAGCTGGAGACTAGATATGAGGCTGCTCAGGCTACTTATTATTATGTTGCGTATACTCTTGTAGTGCCTGAGGCAGCATATCAGATTCTACCTTTTTCTGAGTATGCTAGTGCTCAAGCTGTTCCACAGGGACCACCTCCACAGGGACCATCTCCGGGTCCTCCTCCTCAGCAGCAGGGCATGCCCCCACCTCCACCTCCTCCAAGTGGTTAGGTTATGATGTATATTGTACCACCATTTTGACCTATTGTGCTCGAGTGGCATCTTTGTATATTTGGACCGATCGATATATATATTTTTTGGCATCGTTATACATGTGTATATATTGCTTTAAATGTGCATGTTTTATGAGATGATTTCCTATATGATGGTTTAGAAATGTATGCAATGGATGAAATATGCAAATGTTTATGCACATGTTTTATTGATGAATGAATCATACTATGATAGATGTTAGATGGATAAATGTTATGTATGATTTGATTTATGCTTATAATGGATGCACATGTTTTATGGATATATGTATGTAAATGAATGTATGAAAATGCACTTTTTTGGAAATGAATGTAATGCAATGAATGCAATGGTACTAATCATCTCATGCAGGGTATTCGCAATATACAATAGGTACTAGCCAAAAGGACGCACATGAAGATCGAGAATGAGGACCGGACACTTGCGCAGTTGAGAAGAAACCATGATGAAAGAGAAGGACCTTTGAAGAATGAGAAGATAATGAAGAGAGCACCAAATTACTACGATGCAAGCCTAAAATGCAAATGCAAGTCTACAATGCAAATACAAACCTAAGCTAAATGCAATCCTAGGACTTTGGTTGTTGGACTCATTGTATTTATCATCATCAGGTGCTTTGGATCATCGGAGTCAATACAATCCTTACTGGTGCCGCTGCGACCATAAGAATATATGAATTTCGTCGGATAAAATATAGGAAACAAACATAAGCAACGAGGCACAAAAGCCAAGGTGACCTGAACATTGTTTCCAGTTTGATATAGTAATAATTCACAAGTAAACAAATATAGTAATAACAGTCAAGGAGATAATTCTGACCTTCCCTTGGCGTACAAATAAACAAGATCGAGGGATGTGAGGCTTTTCCACCTTAATGCAGAAGCTCTTATCACATACACCTTGCTTATTTGACGTTGCTGGATCATCGAAACCACACCAACAAGCAGTAGACAAAGAAAATATCAATGAAATCCATAAGAACAGACAACATACTAAGAAAGAGTCAGTCATATCTCAGCATGTTTTAAGGTTTATGAATGTGTCTATGTTTAGGGTGTTGAAAAACACCATTGTGCTTGTGAGTGCATTGTGTTTGATTGCTATTGAGAGATGTTTACGTCGCGAGATATCTGAGGTGTGTTGAAGAACACAGATGCATCCAAAGAGAGTGTTAAAAAACACTGTTGATTAAGGTGTTGAGAAACACCAGTTCATGCCAGTAGAGAGTTTCCCTTTGACAAGATTACTGACTCAAGTGAAAACTGAAAAGTGATCAAAGTGGGGAGCCATGCCCCCAAGTAACGAATGGATCGAAGCCAAACAAACAGATAGCAAAATGATGTGAGAAATCTCATCAATGTAGCGGCAGTAGGTAGACTTAGTGAGAACCACTGGTGACTGTCGCAAGAGATTCTTGAGCATAAAGATTGATAACGAGATCTAGGCATCAGCAGGCAGACGTAGTGAGAACCACTGGTGACTGATGCAAAAGGAGAAGAACTCCAAAAGATAAGACAATGCCCCCTAGACCAAGAACATGCCCCTGAGTATGACCAGTTTCAATCCATGTGAGGTTGAGAAAAATCTCAAAGATGACTGAAAGCAAATGCACACTAAAGCAGGAGAGCAGAAAGCGAGAAAGCAAACTGAAGCAGGAAAGCAACCTAAAGCAAAAAAAGCAACTGCAAGAGAGCCAAGATATGCTGCGACAAATAAAGCATTGCGAAACAAGAGGCGCCTGCTTACCAGGTTTTCACCATCTTGGCAGAAATTCTATTTTTGCTACCATGACGCCTGTTTACCAGGTTTTCATCAATGGCACATTTTTCTCTTTTTCTCTTTTTTTTGTTCTTTTCAAATTTTTCAATTTTTTTGTTCTTTTTGTCTTTTTGATTTTTTTGTATTTTTCATTTTTTTTGATATTATCAAGGCACCTGTTTACCAGGTTTTCACCAGGATAATAGATACATCAAAGCGCCTGTTTGCCAGGTTTTCACTAAGATGATCATTTTTTCAGGACATTTTACAATTTTTAAGATTTTTCAGAAATAAAGTATGTACATGAGCATGCAAAAGATATCTCAACTGTAGAATTTCTTCAGGTGAAGAGCGTTGATGGGCTCTTTGAGTGGTTCAACTTTGGTAGTTGAGAGTGATAAGCGCCGAACCCAAATACTGCAGTAATGATATAAGGACCAAGCCAGTTTGGCTCAAAATTCCCTTTCTGAGTCTGCTATTGCTAATTTTTAGGATTCTCTCTCAGGACAAGATCACCCGTTTGGAAGTCTCTTGGTCTGACTTTCTTATTATAGCTTTTTGATATCCTCTTTTGGTATGCTCTGAGATGGTCGAATGCCACCTTCTGACGTTCATCCAGTAACTCAAGCTTTTGAAGCCAAGATATTCTCATGTCAACATTTGTAACAAGGCCTTTCAAAGAGACTCACAATGTAGGAATCTCCACCTCAATAGGCAATACAGTAGCTGTGCCATAGACTAAAGCAAAGGGCGTGGCCCCTGTTGGCATTCTTATACTGGTGCGATAGGCCCATAAAGCCAAATTTATCTGGAGGTGCCAATCCCATCTAGACTTGTGTACCGTACGGTGCAGGATCTTGAGAATTATTTTGTTAGAAGCTTCAGCTTGCCCATTACCCTAGGGGTAATAAATAGAAGACCAATGTTGAATGATCTTGAACTTAGCACATAAATTTGTCAGATCTTTATTCTTGAACTATCCTCCATTGTCAGTGATAATAGAGGAAGGTACACCATATCTACAAATAATGTAGTTTAAGATAAACATAGCTGCAGATTTTCCATCAGCTACACTAAGAGGTACTGCCTCAACCCATTTAGTAAAATAATCTGTAGTAGTGATGATGTACTTGTGTCCTCTTGAGGAAGATGGATATATCTGACCTACTAAGTCGAAAGCCCACTGTTGAAATGGCCAAAAGGTGATAAAAGGAATGAGTTCCTTAGCTGGAGCATGAATCAAGTTTCCATGAAGTTGACATTGCTTACAAGATTTGGCAAACTGCGTAGCTTCCTTCTCCATATCGGGTCAATAATAATCGGCTCTAATAAGCTTACGAGCCAGTGTCAGGCCATTTGAGTGAGAACCACAAATGCCTTCATGTACTTCTTCTAGCGCACATTTGGACTCGTCAGGTTCTAGACACCTAAGAAGGGTACCGTCTAGACCCCTTATATACAAGTCATTTGCTACGATGACGTACCGTGAAGCATTGCAGATTAGATGACATTTTTCATTTCTAGTATATGTGTCAGGGATGGTTTGGCTATGGAGATAAGAGTATATGTGGTGGTAGCGAGATGAATCATGTCCAATTACTGAACAGATCATCTGGGAGTCAGGAGAGTCATAGGCAGGGTAGCATAATGTCTCCACTAGGAACTCGTGTCTGAAATTATTCTCTGGCATTTGCAACATAGAGGCCAGAGTAGCCATAGCATCAGCTGCTTTATTATCTACCCGGGGAATTTGCTGAAAAGTGACATGTGCAAAGTAATTCTTAAGGCTATCAACCATTCTTTTATAGGGTACCAACTTTTCATCCTTTGTTTGATAAATGTCATTCACTTGATTGATAACTAGCTGTGAGCCTCCAAAGACTTTAAGTTCATCCACTCGCCATTCAATAGCAATCTTGAGTCCATCGATCAGAGCTTCATACTCGATGATATTATTGGTACAAGGGAACATCATTTTATATGCCTTTGGTAAGGAGTACCGTTGAGGCGTGATAAACAAAATTCCAGCTCTTGACCCCTATTGGGTGAATGATCCATCAAAAAACATTGTCCACGTTTGATGTGTGAGAAGCATAATGGACTCATCCAAGAATTCCATATTTAATGGTTGGTGATCTGTAAGAGGTGCTTCAGCCAATTGATCCGCAATCGCCTGTCCTTTAATAGCCTTTCTCTCAAAATATACAATATCAAACTCACTAAGGAGCATGACCCATTTAGCTAGTCGACCTGTTAGGGTAGCTTTACTGAGTAAGTATTTTAATGGATCAATTTTTGCAATTAGCCTCGTGGTGTGAGCCAACATGTAGTGTCGTAGCTTCTGGGAAGCAGACACCACTGCTAAGCAAGCCTTCTCAATCATTGAATAATTCATTTCGTAAGAGACCAATGTTCTGCTGATATAGTAAATGGCTCTTTCTTTATGATTTGGATCTTCTTGGGCCAAGAGAGCACCCAAGGATGTTTCCATTGCTGAGATATATAGGATCAAAGGCTTCCCCTGAATGGGAGGCATCAGTATGGGTGGATTAGCTAGATACTGTTTAATCTGTTGAAACCCTTGTTCACACTCTTTATTCCAGTCATAAGTCACACCTTTATGCAGAGTTTTGGTGAAAGGTTGTGACTTGTCAGCTAATTGCGAGATAAACCACCTGATAGATTGGAGTTGACCTTGGAGACCCCTGATTTGTCTAATATTATGGGGTGGTGGCATTTCCATTATAGCTTGTACCTTTTCTGGATCCACCTCAATTCCTTTCGCCGAGATAATGTAACCAAGCAATTTTCCAGAGGTAACCCCAAATGCACACTTCTTGGGGTTTAACCGCAGTTTGAATTTCTCCATACGATCTAGTATAGGACCTAGATCAGTGAGATGTGTTTTTCTATCCATACTTTTGGAAAGTGTATCATCCACGTAGTCCTCCATTGTCCTATGCATCATGTCATGAAATATTGTAGTAACATCTCTTTGATAGGTAGCCCCAACATTCTTTAAACCAAAGGGCATAACATTCCAATAGAATGTACCCCATGCATAAGTAAAAGCTATTTTCTCTTGGTCCTCTGGCGCAATCTTGATCTGATTATAGCTAGAGAAGCCGTCCATTAATGAATACATCTCATATCCCGCTGTCATATCCATAATCATGTCAATGTTAGGAAGTGGAAAATCATCATTAGAACATGCCAAATTTAAATCTCTAAAGTCTGTGCAGACCCTAATAGATTTATCATGTTTGGTCATTGGGACTATATTAGAGATCCACTCTGCATAATCAATTGAGCGGATGAACCCGGCTTTCAGAAGTTTTTCCAATTCTACCTTGATCAATAAAGCTACATGCAGATGCATCTTTCTAAATTTTTGTTTGACAGGTTTCACACCTGGTGCTATGGATAGATGATGCATAATGAGATCAGGATCCACACCCGGCATGTCAGAATATGTCCATGCAAAATTTATCTTCTTCTCTTGGAAAAATCTGTAAATTCCTTAAGTTCCTCTATAAATAATGACTTGGGCCACATGAATAATATGTGGATGCTCTTCTGTTCCCAAATTTATCGGCTGAGTGGGTTCAATTAACACTGATGAGCATTCCTGGAAGTGACTCAGAAGTGCATCAAGTACCTCACCCTCAGGCACCTCAGAGAGGTTTTCACCTTTGGGTACATCTTTTCTTTTTACTTTTTTTTGGCTCTGATACTGCCACAACATGGTTTTCACCATCAAAGTGCTTATTTTTTCTTCTTTTAATTTTCTTACTAAGGTACTTGATGTTAGCCTCGGTCATGTTGACACTTTCTTCACTAGTGGAGGACATTACAGGCTCAATAGCGTGAAGGTAGCAGGCTAAAGTGTAATCATTCTGGAATGTAAGGACTTCACTAGATGAAGAAGGGGAATTCCAGTCTATTAATTCAGGATGTTGGAGGGAAAGAGATGTGACAGGTTCAAGTGCGTCCACAGTATAGTCATCATCAAAAGCATTAACTAGCAAGATGGGGTCTAAACCGATCTCGTCCAAAGGTGTGTTTAAATCCTTTTGATCCCTAACGACCGAAGTAGAGGACATGTCAACACCTATAGACTCAGAATCATTAGGATTTTCACTAGACCCCTCACTTACATCGAGAAGTCTTTCATAAGATCCTGCTAACAAACTATCAAATTCATACTCGTGAGAGTCTGTATCTGAACTCTGACTTGGGTTCTTGCACCATGAAGGTTTTTGAGTTCTGGCAATACTAGCTTGTTCTTGTGTCCACCGTTCTTGAAATTCTGGTGGTATGTACTCTTCTCCTTTGAAGTCAGGATCTTGTAAGTCTTTCCATTGCTCATAAGTGAGTGTCTCAAATTGAGTAGTTTGATCAAAATCACTGTCTATTTCTGCAGTACAGGTACGTGGCACAAACTTATCTGGCTCAGCAAAGAATGCTGCCAGGTCTCGAGGGATGGGGTAAGGAAAGCGATCCTCATCTGAGCTATCTTGTATAGTGTTGACTGCAGTTGTACCCTCAGGTTCTGGTGTAGGCTCTACTTTTGGCACAAATTTATTGATCCCTAGATGAAACGAGACCTTTTTGAAACCTAACCCAGTAATATCTTTTGTCTTTTGACCTATAGCTTGAATAGGCTCTACTAACCCATTGCCATTCACACCTATCGGGTTGCTTCCTTTTGTGAGTGTGATAATGGGTACCTGTTAGATGGACACAAACACTTCAATAGATCATTGTTTTAGCAATATAGGGTTAGTAAAAGCATGAAAAACACATAAAACCCTCTAAAGACGACCTATTGCCTTC
>MU225867.1:660245-671604 GCA_018584345.1 Thuja plicata | reverse complement strand
ATAGCCATTTTAATTAAATTAATAGGCTAGGGGAATGGGTTGGATTGCAAGTGATACTTTGATTTAGAGATTTATTTAATTCCATTATATTTAAATACTATAGCCATGTTTGATTTTGATTTGATCTAATTGGTCGATATTGATTTGAATTGTATGGCTATAGTAGATAAATATAAATCAGTGATAAAAATCACCTAGGACATTAAATTGATTAAAAGGATTATGCCAAATAGTAACAGGGTCGTTTGGACATAACTCGAGGGTATGATCACACTTAGGGCAAATAGGGTCCATAGTTGCGACAGACCGAAATTAGGTGGTTACACCTTTGTACCCAAAATGCTTCATAATCTTAAGACCCTCACTGTTAGGATTTAATTCGCGAGCCTGGGTAGTTTGTTCAGCTGTATTCTTTCCTTTACAAAGCCAAACTTTGATAGCTCTGTCCTCATCTTTATCTTCCAATGGTGTATTAGACCTTACAAATGTACCCTCATAAACTACCTCAGGAGTAATGGAAGATTTGTTGTGTTTAAAAGGTCTCCCATAAGATCTAGGAGACAGGGGAAGAGCCGCTAATGACAACACAGGCTCCATTTGATACCCCCCATGCCTATATCTATGATTTTCAGTGTTTGTTCCATGTCTTTAAGCTTGGCATCATAGAGTTCTGTGTATTCTCTATTAGTGGGAACAAGAATGTCAGTTTATTGAGTGAGAGCATTACAAGAAGAACCCATGCTAGCGGGGATGGTCACCTCTGTGCCTTGAAAAGAAAACTTGATACATTGATGGTATGTAGAAGGAACCGCTTGCATCTCGTGGATCCACGGTCTTCCTAGCAAAATATTATACTGAAGAGGAAGGTCTAGCACCTGACATATGATGTCTCTTTCAACTAGGCCAACCAGAATGGGTAGCACAACTAGACCTTTAGATGTTCTCTCTTCTTCATCATAAGCTTTTATGGTAATTCTTTTGCGAAAATCTATGCGATCCTCACCATAGCCTAGTTGAGAAAGAAAATGAGCAGAGCAAATATTAAGACGAACACCATTATCAATGAGCACGCGACAGACTAGTTGTTTGCCTATCATGACTTCTATGTGCAGGGGAGCATTGTGCGGGTGACTGATTGAGTGATCATCTTCTTCAGAGAAGGATAAGTAATGCGGCGAGGTAAAATGACCCACCATGGATTGAAACTGATCCAAGTTGATATCTTTGGGGACATTAGCTTCAGTGAGAGCTTTGTCCAGAATCTACCTATGAGCAGGCGAGATTTTTAATAGCTCAAAAATAGTTATCTGAGCATTAGTCCTTTGGAGCTGGTCAAGAATGCTATAACCAGCAACAGGAGGTGTAGGGACCACCTTCATGGTCTTGTTGGTATAACCAACAACAGTCTTATCCATAGTTTGTTTTGGCATGGACGTAGCAGCAGGAGAGTTAGGACCCTTGATAGAGATTCTAGTGTTAGACCGAGTAACAACGTTTGCGCAATCTCAATATGTTTTAGCTTCAGATATTTGAGACCTAGGGCTTCTCAAGACAAACAGGGTTCTGGGTCTAGAAACATTCCCACTTCCCTTGCTGGTAAACATATAGCAATATTCCACTCCCATTGGTTCAATCATGTTGATCACATTATCGTAAGTGGCGTTGGTGTAATTAACTTTGGCATTATTATTCTGAGCGTTGGAGGATTCACCTTTCTCATGGCGAGGAAAGGGGTCTTTGAATGCTTGATGATTCAAATTCTTGTTATGATTCTCCACAACGATGACCTGGTTATCAATCAACTCTTGAACTTTATGTTTTAATTGGTAACAAATAGTAGTCTTGTTGCCTTTGTTCTGGTGGTAATCACAGTAATCATTCTCATTCCACCAATGAGGTCTTGGTTATGGATCGTATAAACATTTATCCAAAGGAGGAAGAATTTGATTTTGCACCAAAGTTTTGAAAATCACGTCAATTGGTTTTCCTAGAGGGGTAAATTCACGCTTGGGTCGCGGTGCCCAAGGTTTGTTGCCAACAAATCTAGAAGGCTGTTGAGTGTTGGTCGCAGCCTTTGCGATAGCTTTGGTCACTTGCATACCCGAGGTGAGATTAAAGATTGGTTTCAAAGAAGTTTAATTCACGTTATCAACCACCCCATCATTCACAACATCTCTATTTTTGTTGGGAAATTTACCTTTGTCTTTGTTGGACGATGAGGGATTTTGCTTGTTATCTTTATACAAGGTCAATTCACCTTTTTTAACCATGAAGGGTTCTATTCTCACAACCTGTTTTATCATACTATCAAAGTTAAGGGGACCTTGAAGTTGGACTTGATACCCGAAGTCAGGGGTGAGATTATCCAAGAATATATCGAGTTTCTCAGACTCGGGTATTTTGCAAGGGTACTTTGTGCAAAGTTGTCTCCATCTTTGGAGAAACATTAAGAATGGTTCCCCTTTCTTCTATTTAAGGTTGCAAAGATCCCTTATGTTAACAGGATGTTGAATGTTATGAGAATAGTGTTGCATAAAAAGATTAGCAATCTTTTCAAAAGTTTTGATACCAGTGGGCAATCATGAGAACCATTCCATAGCGGGCCCACCCAAACTTCATGGAAAAAGATGCATCAAATACGTTTGATCATGTATAAACTCCATTGACAAGGCACCAAATTCTTTTAAATGATCCTGGGGATCAGAAGTACCTAGGTACTTGTCATATTTTGGGAGCTCTACACCTTTGGGAAAAGGTTGCATAACAATACTCTTATCAAATAGAAAAGGACATATACTTTCCATTGTGAACTGTTGCGTAGGTTTGTCCTTATCTTTCATAAGTTGGCTGATTTATCCTTGCATGTCATGAATTATCTTATGCAACTTGGAGGTTTCAGTTTCCTCTTCTTTAGTGACAAGCGTATCCAATTGGAAGTTTGTAGGTAATTTGACTCCTTGATTTGCTAAATCTAGGAAATATTTTTCTTTGTCTTCCGCAAGGAGTATATCCATCATTTTAATAAGAGCTTTATTAGACTTCACTGCGTCTATATCCGGCTAAGTTATAGGGTCATCGTCATTGCTAAGAATTTCATAAATACTTTGAGTTTGATCTTGACCCTGGTGTTGCTCTTGACCTTGTTCATGTTGAGATTGGTCATGACCTTGTGCGTAATCGAAAGGAGACGTCATGGTTTTAATGTGAGATTGTTCCATTTGTACTCCTTCAGTATAAGAGTGAGAACTAGTAGCCGATGTGCTCTCCGGCGAATCAAAAGGATTGAAATGTGAAAAAGGATCACTAAGGCAGTGAGGGTCGTTAATAGGATCGACCCAAACAGATGGCTTCTTTGAGATAAATGGATTATGCTGATCTTGAAACAACGAATTAGAACAAAACTGAACCACTTGCTTTGGATTCAGAGTTGGGTCTGCACTGAACAAGGAAGAGGAAGAGGAACGTGATGATCCCTCTTGATTATCCACTTGAATAACAGGTTCAGAATGACCTTTGCCTTGATTGCAAGGTTTACTTCTACCCACTTCAGAACCACATATGGGAAAGATATTACCGCTCCTAGTCATAAAAGGCATAGACAAAGCTGATACGAGAGGAAACTTAAGATCTGACTCAAAACTTTGTCTCTAAAGGTATCAAAAAAGACAAGGCAATAGGCTAGAACAGCCAAGGCATGAGATGCACCCGACACAAATCGTCAGAGGTATGGCTAGAATAGCCGAGATATGAATATCATGTCGCAAGGTACAAAACATAAGAAAATAGGATGGAGACAAATAGACAAGACAAGTTTGATTATGAATCAGTTAGTTTGCAACTCAGAACAACTAGTTTCAGTCTGCAGACAACGAAGGAACAAGCAATCAAACCCAGACAAGAGGCAGATAAGACGGATAAACAAACTCAGTTTTCAAGGTAAAGACTAGGTTTTGAGACATAGTGAGAACTATTCTCTAACAATATATCTAGGCTTAGGATAGTTTTAAGATGATGTAAATCAGCAATCTCTGTTTCAAGGTGACAAGCATTCGTTTAAAAAAACAAAGTTTCAATCAGGTAGTGATGCAAACAATAGTCAAAAATAATTCCACCAAGGACAAAGCAACTTGGTAGAAACATGGGAGTCTTTGTTTGAATGATAGAATGGATAGTTTAAGACTCAAGAACAAACACTCAATTATCCTTACAAAGAAAATTGGTTGAGAAGACAAAATATGCGCCCCACTGTCTTATACGTATGCGTTCACCTCACACAGCAGTGTCACCCTCGAAAGAGCACCCATGTTTTCGGTATTTCCAAGGGCTAAGTATATATGTTTGAAGGTAACCCTTAAACAGGGGCCAGCGTCATATACCACTTCAAACATCTAGGTGCATACCTATGTCGAGAATCTAGGGGAGATATTCTTCCCTCTCCCTGGGCACATATTATGCCTCCTTTCGGAGGTGAACCGGGTAGGCATCTAACTAAGAGAGTGTTTAATAGGCTTCCATTCACAATAACCTCTAGTGAATCTGATACAGAGTTGGGGCCTCACAGCCACACCAACACTTGTAAGTCACACACCCTTGCAAGCAAGGCTGGGAGCGGCGCCGCTCAGTATGACAAACAAGGCTTTCTCATGATGATAGTCGAAATCAATGAGAAAGAAGTTACTATGGCTTTGGAGTATTTAGACTACAACAAAGCAGAATTTATTAGAGTGAGGTGGAATCACCGACGAAAGGTGTGTACTCACTTGGGTCGTTCCCGGAGGTTCAACTTCCGGCAGACCCTCTAAAGGTGACTCAACTTGGTTCGGATTCAAGGGTTTGATTTTCTGATTCTCTCAATGAGAGAAGAGCATACTTCTCTACCTTTGCACCTCACCCAACACATCAAGCATGTTCATCACTGAGATAGTTTCACTCCACCAAATCCAAAAGTCTTTGGGTTTCTGATTCTCTCAAAGAGAGAAGAGCATAATCCCCTAACAAGTAGAAGTGCTAAAGATTCACTTATCTTGCTTTTCTTCCCCAAGTATCCATCATGCTAGCAACATCTAGGTCTTAGATTCATCCATGGGCATCACTTCCATGTAATGAAGAGCCTAATACCCTACTTTGCTATCGGGATCCTTACGAAATTTTAACAAAGCCCTATTTAGACTATGTGAATGAAAAACAGTAAATAAACATGACGTTTTAATAATGTCTTTGACTATCGTCCTGCAAGTAAACCATTAGAATGTTTTAATCTTTGATAAATGAACCTGCAAACCACTGTTATGTTGTAGTAGAAAACCAGAAACAGAAAATTTAGAGCAGAAAATAGAGGTCAGAACAGAGAAATAATAGATTAAAAATTCTAAATTTTAAGTGCCTATCTGTAAGAGTTTGTGCGAGAAAGTACATTGACACGCGCGAGCAAGTGCTTCGATGCGTGCGAGAAAACTATTTCTTTGCACGAGAAAGTGTTATAGGAGCAAATCTTTGCGTGGCTCAACGCAAAACTTCACGCGGCTCAAAGAAAAACTTTGCGTGAGAATCCGTACTAGTGCAGCATGGACGTATGACAGAGCCTAAAAAACACAGTCAACAAATTTGAAAATGATGACAGAAATTATTTTTTCTACCCCACGGTGGGTGCCAAAATGTTATATGCTGAATGTAGACCTCTGAATTCAACACAAACACAACATAGTCTTTACACAATCGCTCAATTCACAAAGACAAACATGAATTGCTTGTTCTGCAAATTTGATTGAGGCGACCTGTTGCTTCCTAATTAATTGTGGATGTTGATTTTACCCTCAGAACAAGAGCCAACAACCTGACCATTGCTAACATGGAGGATTTTAAGAATGCAAGAAGAGGAGAAATGCCATTACATCTATAAAATTGCAACTAGTTTATGAGAAAAATGAATTCTTAATCTATGAATTGAGAGACAATTTAAGCTATGAAAGAAAATGACACTAATCTAAGAATGAATTGCAACTACTCTATGGAAGTAAAATGCAATTAATCTAAGAAAGAAAATGCTTTTAATCTAGAGATGAAATGCTTGTAATCTATGAAAGGAATTACTTCTAAGCTAGAATTTAACTTGAAATGGAATTAAGAAGCTTGAAAGCACCAAATTGAGATGTTAGATAAATGATAAATGCAAGCTAAAACATCTTCAATTTCAATTAACACTAGCTTAATTATGCAAATAAAGCTTGAAACATGAAAGAAATCAAATGCAAATTGACTATAATATTGATGCTCTCCAAAATCATCCTTTCTAATGAAGAAAAGAGGTCCAATTTATAGAAAACCATGGAAAGAGAGTGAAGAGTTTCTTGAAAAGAAACAGTTGTCTCTCCATTCTCCATTTGAGACAAATAGGCAAAAATTATTTAAATAAAAGGGGGAATTATTGCCACATAAGTGTCCTTTCACATGGAATTATGAAATTCCTTTTTGAGGATAATTCACCCAATAATTAAATAGCCTTTCAATTCCTTTTATGTATATTAGCCAAAGGGGGTGGAATTGATTTAATTAAAAGCACTTAAGACCTTAGGATTAAATCAATTAATCATAGGGGTTTTTTAGCTAATAATCATTGAGAATTTAGGAATTAAATATAATGTCAGATTTATGCAAATTTGGGTTTTCTGCATTTGAAACTTAGTCAATTAAAGTCAAATAAGGGGAGAATTTGCCTAGTACAATAGGACTTCAAAGATGAGAAAATTGGAGGAATGCACCAAAATTGATTGGATTATTAGGTGCCAATTTTGGGGTGTTACAAAAGTTATATACATTTATTAATGGGTCTTTGGTCTATTGGTGAAGTTGGAAGGTTCTTAATGAGCCCATCAGGGATCAAATCTTATTGAGTGTGAGGCTCTAACATCATAAGGGATGAGGTTGGGATTGTAATCTAAGTGAACTTGGAAAAATAGATCCAAAGGTTTGTACTTCTGTATTTTTATTTACTTTTATGTAACATTGTTCTCACATATTCTCATATACTTTATATTCACTCAATATTATTATCCTTCATTCACATAGTTGTATACATTTTTTATTATTATATAAGCAGCAAAACAAGGGTGTTGTCCCTTACAAAACCACAACCCGAAGGCGTAAAACAACATATATTTTTAAGAAAAGAGCATTGACAACAAACTAGCAGCACAACTAGCAACCCACATCAAGGGTGGGTAAACAACTCACCCACAACAATGGGAGGATAATTTGAGACTATAGAATGATTCTTCCTTTGCCAACAAACAACCGTCTAGGCGATACTTTCAGAAGGGTACCCACCACAAAGGGAAGGTGGTGGAACCCTCAAAGAGAGAAGATCGACGTCATCACCAAGAACAAAGAGATGACAATGTTGAACCTCAGTAGCCATAGGCTGGAGCGTATCAGGAGCAACAATCATAAACTAAAGTTGTATACATATGTTATTTGCCTCAAATCTACTATTTTACTCTCAAAATGTTCATTTTTGAGTGGCATAGAATTAACTTGGTTGAATTCTACAATGCATAATTATGAACATAACATTTTAATTTTTGAAGTTTAATTCCAAGTTTACAACTCCTATGAGTTGTTATGGACTAATTTAGCACACATCAATTTGACATGTTGTTATATCATGGTATTTAAAGAAATTTAATGTGCAAAAAATTTGCATGCGATGGCATGGGAAAAAAAACATAAGGACGCATTTTAATTTTTGAAGGATAACATAAAATAAGGTTCAAATCATCATATAGGTCATTTGTGTGTTTAGTGAATGTTGCCTTTTGATGTTAGTTATTGTCATTAATCTAGCACATGAAAGACATCTGAACTAAAAGAATTCATTTATCTATCAAGCCAACAAACTCCTATACAATGTTCTTAGGCACCACCTTGATAGTTTAACTACAAGGATGATGAAGGAAAACTAGGTCAACCACATGCAACATAGATCAATTTTGTGCATTAGATTCAACCTGTATTACTCAAGATCAACCCTACAACACAACTTTAAACCATAGATCTTTTTGAGATGACACAAATTTTGAGATGATCATCAAATGATCAAAAATGTTAATTTATAAAAAGAGGCGAGTCAACTTTGCACATCAATAACATCATCCTTCCATCATTAGTCTTAGAGCTAAGAACAAATATGGACATCGCGCACTTAATTTTCATATATCATTGCAAAGATCAAATCCAACTCTTATGTTCAGGTTACTTGTGATCTTATTGAGGTACATAATATTTGCATAGTTCATGATAACTAGAGTGTGCTTTTGGTTGCAACTATGTAGTAGTTTTTTGTGTCAACATTCCATATCACACTCTATGACCCATCATTAAGAAGAGAAAACAAGAATTATCCTAGATAATTTATTGTATTGTATTTGTATTTACTTAATAGGCCCAAATAATTTAAGAAATAATATTTATTTTCCTTAATTTTATGAACCTAACAATATTTGAAAACCTAGTGTTTTCACTTATGGTTTTACCTTCTCAATTGTGGTTTTCACATATGAATTATTTTAGTGTTGGATCTTTGATATCAAATTTACCTATTTTATTGCATCCTTGTGAGATCATTTAGATTGGCTACCTCTTTTAGGGTTTTTATTTAATATTATTTGATCTAGTCTGTCCACCAAACCCACTTTTATATTAGCCTTTAGGGTTGCATTCTGTACTTATTTTAGGGTAGGTCCCCATGCAATTGCTAAGCTTATTTTCGGCTAGCAGTCGCTGCTCAATTTTTTAAGCAACAATCTATGTAGCTGGTGGCCCCATGATTATGAAATTATGTTACCTATTTTTATGATCAGTTGTCTTAAAAAACATTTTACAAAATCATTAAATTTAGAGAAAAAATAGGAGACACATAAAAAGAGGGAAAACAATTTGTTTTGCCTTTTTTATTTCCTCGTATTTTTTCTCTAAATTTTATCTTCAAAATTTATTATTAATAAGTCAAATTAAATATGTTATTTACAATGGTTGCTAAAAATAAGCAACAAAATCTAATGATATGGGGCCATCAGCTCTACAAATTGTTGCTTAAAATTTTTGAGTAGCAATTGCTAGCCAAAATAAGCTAAGCAATCGCATGGGGACCTACCCTTATTTTTATTTTTTAAGCAGTTGTTGCTCCACTAAAATAGGAGAAGGTTTTATTTTATCATTTTCATGTCATTTTAAATATGCATGGGAACACTTTAACTCCTTAAATTTAAGCAGAATTTGGAGTCAAGCAGCCACACGAGGACATTGGGTCATATATAATTTCTTCACTTCATTTCTATGTATGAAGGAGTGTACATTTAAACCCTCACATGATTCAATAAATTCTAACTAGTGTTAGTTTGGGGTCCCATGGAGGTGGGCTTCCTAAAAAATAGAGTTGTGGTTGCTGAGATGTTTTAGGAATATTTAAAAGTTAGCAGTCTCATGAGTTTTGTAATGCATTTGAGTATAAAAGTTTAAGATCCTATATTTAAGGAAGTTTTTTTGTGCATACATGGTATAAAAATAAGAAAAAAAAATCATTTCCCTCTAAAATATTTTTGCTCAAATTTCCTTCTAAAATTTTTGGTGCGAATAATTTATTTTTGGTGGGAAAAATTAGATAATTGACATATGGCAAAAATTACTCCTAAGCTAGTGGGACAATTTCGAGCCCCACCCCATTTTTCCATGCTTAAATTTATAAATCTAAAATGTAGGAGGTCCTATTTTCTTGCAGAAGATTCTAAATAATCCTATAGCACAAAACAAAAATTGTCATGGGATGTCCTGCCCCACAAAAATAGAGCTTAAGCCCCCCTCATGGGACCCCTCCCTTAGGGTGCGGTCCCATGGACAGGGGCTTCCTAAAAAATTTTAGTGGGTGCTACTGAGATTTTTTAGGATTATTTTTAACTAGGAGGTCCCATGAATTTTCTAGTGGATTTCATGCTTAAATATTTAAGCTCCACAATTTATGGAAGTTGGCCATCTCATCAATTTTTTATTTAGTGCATTCTATTAGATGACTAAATAAATTAAAAAATAGAAAAAAATTTAATTACAAGTATTTAAAATTTTCATATAATTAACAAGTGGCAGAAAAAAGCCTAAGCTGGTGGGGCAATTTTTAGCCCCCCAACTTTTCAACCAGCTCAAATATGCAGCTCTAAAAAGTAGGAGCTGCTACTTTTGAGGAAAAGATTAAATTTAATCATGTAGCAATATTTTTTTAGGTTGATGGGACCTCTCGCTCCATAAAAATAGATCATGAAGCCCCCTGGACCACACCCTTATAGACACTCAAAATTGACCAATCTTTTATTTCACATCTTTCATTCCTAATTTATTTCATATTAATTAAATAACATTAGTTATTTAATTAAGCCAATATTTCCTCTATGTACAACAATTAAATAATTTAATTATTTAATTATGCAAAATTCACATTCCCTCCACTTTTCTACATTTATTAAATACTTTTTGAATTATTTAATATAATTACTAATTTTTATTTTCATTTGAATAATTAAATAATTTATTCTTTTTTTTTTATCGGTAAAAGGTCATAGCCAATTTTTTTTATTAATATATAAATTGAAAATTACAAAGTCTCCATTTGCTGCGGGCACTGGTAGGAAAGAATGGAGAAGAAAACCTCCAGTCTAGCCCGGGACCGAGGTCCAGATCATTATATTTACATTTACTTATGAAGGCATTCCCTCATTTACAGAAAAAATAGATCTATCCAATTTTGTTTTGTAGACATATATGTGTACATTTTGTTACAATTTACATCCTTCGTTATCCGGATGGTTTATTGAAGCCTTTGTCCTAATCAAGCCCTTTTGATATAAAGGATCTCTGTTTTCTCTTCTCATACTAGTTATGACCTTTGAATCATGTCTTTACCATTCTATATTTTAAGTTATCCTTATAGGCAGCTACTTTATCCATATCTGTTCCTGAATATTATATCTATAGACAAAATACTGACATATTTCATATGTTAGCCTTCATAAATTTCCTTTACCCCCTTTTACAAAACTCTATTACTTCTAAGAAATAAGGTTAGTCCATATTCATAAGTTCATTCCACTACCAGTGCTGCATTCTATTATTCCTTATATTCCTAAAAAACATATCTTTATCCTTTGATACATACCACATTTCTACGAACATCACTTAACTGCTTATGATTCCCATTGAAGTCTGTGTATTTCTGAATATACCCTATTAAATGTAGATTCTCTCTCTCTCTCTCTCTCTCTCTCTCTCTCTCTCTATATATATATATATATATATATATATATATATATATATATAT
>MU225867.1:626680-652965 GCA_018584345.1 Thuja plicata | reverse complement strand
AAGGAATCACGAAACCCTAAAAGGGAAACTACTAGGAAATAGAAACTTCCTAAGTCTAACTTAAGCTAAGAGTAGATAACTAATAATTAACTGATTTAATTATTAGTAATACTCGACTACTCTAACAATAATGAGAAGTAAAGGTGGCGATCCGCCTGACAATTTGATTAGTCATCATGATATAAGTTCACACACTTTCTAAGGATTTTTTACCCTTTATTGGACTATTTTTTCTAATAACTGCACTCGTATTCAAGCCTTCAGTTTTCCTTTGGATTCTCTACTTATTGTGCTTAGTGATCGAGCCAAACATGCCATGGGGGAAAAAGAAAGAGGAGGGAACTCTTATCTTGTGAGCATTGGAAGCAGAAGCCCAAAGTTGGGAGATCTTGGAGGTGGGCAAGATGACCAATTTCATAGAGCGCTTGCACGGGCGCGACCCTTCTATTACCAGAATCTTTAATAAGGAATGGAATGATGGGAATATGACTATAGGTGGGAGAAATGTCAAAATTGATGAAGGGTTGATTGTGGAAGTCATTGGTATGCCCAATGTGGGGAAGAAGTTCTACAAAGATCAGAATCTTACTGATGTTGCCATCATGATGTTTCCAAAAGAGAAGGAGGAGAGGGACATCTTGATCAAAATTAATAATACCTACTTCTCTCCCAAGGCTATTAAGAAGATTTGGAGGCTGATTCTCTTTGCAATCATACAATACATCACTCTGGATGGGAGATTCTCTTGAGTGTATGACTACCATTTCATGTTGTCGAACCATTTACGATATAATCTGAAGGTATCCTTGCCCTATTTTCTTTTCTTCTCTCTTAACTCTAGGATCAAGAGGGCTAGGGCCAATCTCAATAGCAATCCCGCCCTTCATGAAGGGCCTATAGTCCTCATTATTAATTATTTTAAAGCTAACTCTATTGAGCAAGTTATTTATGTGCATTCAGCCTCGGATGAGGATTCTCTTGACTCTGACGATTCTGAGGAGGACGGGGATTATTTTACTAAGACGGAGGAAGATACTAATATTGATATCCCAAAAATATTGGCTAGCAAGGGTAAGGGTAAAATGATGGCCTCTGATATGGAGAGATCAAGAAAGGGAAGACAACAAAAAGTAGGAGAGGAAAGAAAATCAAGGAGAAGATCTAGGCCGAGGAAGATGTCGATGGCAGTGAGGAGATGGACACATACCTTGAGGATAATGTTAGGATGCCTCACAAGAAATCTAAGCTTTTTTCCTCCATGGTTAGAAACTCTGAGAATTTTGGTAGGGATACCCCTATTCCTTCCCCTCCTTTCAGCCCTGTGAAGCTGAATCCTATAGACTATGTCATCCCTACCCCTCCTTTGCGGCCTAACAGTAAGACTATATTAAACAATTATATGGATGAGGATAGGGTTGTGAAGAATGTGAATGCTTGGGGTTCTATCCCTCAAAGTAATATTGATATTGATGTTTCTTTGGGTGCTTGTAGGGAGGACACTTCTCTTTCTAATTTTTATAGCTGTAGAAAGGAGCCCAACATGAATTTCCTACAAACAGATAAGGAAGGGGATATGGATTTTTACAAGGTTGTTAATTGGATTTTCAACGAGATTAAAGATATGAAGAAAAAATACATGGATTTTTCCAGCAAACTGGATTTTCTGGAGGCCACTGGGACTGGTAAGGACAACTCCTTACCTAAAGAGCTCAGAGATCTAACTAAGGTTGTTTCTGATATTCATAAAAGAGTTAATGGCTTGGAGGACACTCTAAAAAATATTGGTGAATAGAGCTTCAATATCCTCAAGGATTCTTTGGAACACCTAAGGATCCTTATTTACAAGACGGAGAATAAAAATAAGGAAAAGGCCATTATTTAGTTTGTAGATGATAAGGATATCTATCATGTTGATGTTTTGGAGGGGTTATGTAAGAGAACCTGTGTTAATATGAAGAAGATTGTGAAGAATGCTAATAAGGACATAGAAGATTTGAAGAAAGTTCCTGATACCACGAGTCTTCTTGAATTGGAAGCGGTTGAGCTTCCTAAGAATTTTACTTAGCTTTGTTCTTGTTTGGGGTTCTTGTTGTCCTTTTTTGTGTCTGTATGTTGGTCATGTCCTAGGTGCTTTCCTTTTGTTGGTTTTCTATGGTTTTCAGCTATTTTTTCCTTTCATTTTGTTCCTTCCATGTTGTTATTAAATGATCTATCTTTCCTTTTAATGTTGTAAAGGGATCCAAATCCCCTTCAAATTTTGTTTTCACTTGATCTAAACCAATATTACAATGAAAAATAAAATGGGATCTCAGTCAAACCAGATGTATAACCTCATATAATATGATATATGTATTCATAGTCTTTCATGACTTGAGGATTTGATCTATTTCATCCACAACATTCTTCAAAGACTATACCTATTATAGAACATATTATTGAATAAATAAAACCTAAAGAGATAGAATATGCAAAAAAAAATCTTGATGCTTTCAGATTTGTAGATGCCCTTGTTGCAAATAATCATGATTATTATCTAGGATTGGATCAAAAGAGGCCAAGTTACTTCTAGATTTCAAACCCAAAAAAGACATTCCAAATATTTCACAACTATAGGGAGCATATAACACTCCTAATATTACACCCACACAAAACAATCCCATGTCTCAACAACTCAATGCATCCATACCACAAAGTAGCATGACAACTAACTTTGCATACATTTCAATACCATCACTACCACCTTATAGTTTATAGTTCAACAATCAGCTATTAAAATCTCCCATTTCACCACAATTAGCATAACACTTCCCCAAAACCAAAACATGTACCACAATATTATGTTGGTTTACTACCTCAAAATGCTAATGTATCTCAAACCAACCAAGGTTTTTATTCCTCCAAATCAACCAAAAGCATGTCGCAACCATTTAAAAATATACCACATGACTAGTACATATGTGCACCATCACAACCCATGAACCAAGGTTATAGTTCCAATCCAAAAACTAATAAACATCACCAATTTCTAAATAAAAATTAGAATCAAAACTTTCAACAACAAAATTGATAATATCAACAATATTCACAAAAAATCACTTATATCCCACCTCCATATAAAAATCAAAATCCTAACCAGAAAAACCCATGATCATGTTGTTTCACTCAAACCTCTCAAAGTTTCTCATCCAACTACAAAAACACTTTCATAACATCACTAGTAGACACTAGTCACATAAATGAAAAATTTGCAGCAACAATTTATCAACATGTGAATGAGAATACCAATGAAAATTGTACACCATGAAAAGCATTTTTCCATTCCCATTTGATCAAACACTACAAATGTTTCCCTTTTCTCATACTTTAATATGCCAAAATTTGATCAATATAAAGGAAATGGAGGTCCAATATAACATATTTGTGAATTGTGTCACTTGTTGGGTGTAGCCTACAATGATACATATCTCATTCAACTATTCTTATGAATCTCAGGCGGTCAAGCTACTGATTGGTTCTCTCATCTTCCCCCTAACATTAAGACATTTAATAAACTTACCAAAAAAAGTTATTACCCATTTTCATAGAACATTGAGCACAAAATCACCACGAATGATCTTTGTAACATTAAATAATGAAAGGGCGAGTCATTCACCTCCTTCCTAAAAATATGGAGAAACCTCGCAAGAAAATGTCCATGTTACATTCTTTAAAAATAATTAGTTCAATTTTTTGTCTAACATCTAAATTAGGAAATGATTTTCACTTACAAGTCCATAACTTAAATTCTTTCGATGAGGTTATCGATAATGGGATAACTATTGAGAAGGAAATCATCAGAAAAGATCTTGTTTAAAATATTTAAAGAAAATATTTTAACACTCTAAAATTTTCCAATGATAAACCTCTTTTATGGGAAATAATAGTACAAAAGGCTCAACCTACATTAAGCCTTTAAGCACCAACACCATATCCTATTCAAACACAACAAATGGTTCAAATAAAAGACCAATGAATAATCAACATCAATAGATTTCCAATCTAAAATGTAAATGTACTCCTTTGGAAGAAATCATAGAATCTGTTGGGTATATATCTGGTTTTGAGTATGTCTTATTCTTGTCTGAAGTCCCATTTGTCATTTCTTTATAACATTGTCAAGTCTTACTAAAGAATGGCCCTAAAATTTGACCTGTAAAGGGCCATGTTCCTGAGAAAATGGTGAAAAGTGTCTAAACCCCCAAGTCTATGTTATAACCCTATTCAAATTTGAATCTAAAAACCATAAGTGTCTTGGTGGGTTCTATTTTCGTGTTGCTTTTCCAGTCACTTAAGTTATCATAAGTCATGTGTTTATCTTTAAAAGGGTCATGTTTTAAAGTTGTGTTATCCTAGCCAGTTTAATATTTCCTAAGTCATGCCACTGAGAAGAGCCTTTTATTTTAATGTTTCATGTTGTGAACAAATGTATTTTGATCTAATAGCCCGCTTAATCATTGATGCCCAGAGATGTGAAAGATCTATCATATAAGCAATTAAGCTGTGATGTAGTGTGTCCTTAGTGGGTCCGGTGGTCAAAGAGATTCTCAGTTAACAATCAGGTAGGTTTTGTTTCATCAAACGGTCGACTTAATGGCTTGGTCCCTAAGATGCACGACATCTAACACATAAGTGATTAAGTCTGAGCGATGCGTGTCCTTGGTGGGGCCAATGGTAGTAAAAGTTCTCAGCTAAATAGTGGGCAAGTCATAAAAAATTGATGGTAGACTTAATCGCTTAAAGGCAAAGTGCGCACCATCTAATGGATAAGCGATTAACTGGTGTCGATGCATGTCAAGTGAAGTGATGCGGGTCCTCTTGCAAGTAGCATAAAGGTGATTAAAGTCTGAAAAGATCTAATGATGGGCTTAATTTCTTATATCCAAGATGCTCGACATCTATCAGTTAAGCCATTAAGTGGTGTTGAAATCTGACAGTTAGTGGACCTGGATATTCAGAGATGGCGATAAATAAAGTACAATTAACTTGTTTTTCATTCGACGATTGGCTTAATGGCTGAACTTCAAAGTAATCAAGATCTAATGCTTAAGCCAATAATCGGTGTTGATGTGTGTCAGGATGATGACGTGTAGTCCACTAAAGGTGAAGCTGGCCGCAAGATAAAGTTTGGAGATGTTTAAAAAGATCTGACGACTCACTTGATGACTTAAAGAAAAGTTGATTGACAGCTATCGTATAAGTGATTAAGCCATTATTCCACATGTCTTAGGTGGGCCCGGTTGAGGTCATAAGGGTCTTGTACAATGCAATTATCATGTTAAAAGGGTTGCAAGTATGAAAGAATTGGATGGTTCACTTAATGGCTTAAGGGAAAAGTAATCGAGATCTAGTGATTAGGCCATTAAGTCGTGTTGATACGTGGTATATGTGATGATGTGCATCCGTAGTCAGTAAACTCAAGTTGAGATAGCTTACAAACAAGTTAGGATTAATTGGACGGTGGAATTAATCACTTGAGGAGAAGAAGCACAACATCTATCATTTAAGAAATTAAGTCATGATGACATGTGTCCCAAATGAATAGTTATTTCTGGGAAAAGAAGACAGCCGTCAGATGAAGAAGATGTTGTATGAAATCTATGACCCAGGTTTAAAGTTGTCAAAGTAAGTTTTAGTGAGCCGTTACAGCCACGAATTTCAACTCAGGTGAATTAATTGCAGAGTGTGTGGCTAATTCAATAAAATTCAATGTGATAGATTGATGTGATGGAAGCGTATAATTCAGTGTTCAAAAGCTCAAAACTCCCATTATTGTCGAAGTGATTAAAGTGAATATCAAAGTTGTAGAATTCTTGCACTCTGTGTTGCCAAAATTACAGAATGGGTAAGTTTCTTGATCAAATCAATGAATTTCATGCTTACAGTAGAATTCTAAATTCTTAAGGATAAACAAAGGTATTGCCATAAGTTTGACACCATTACTGTTAAAACCCTGAGCTAAAAGATGGCCCCTAGGATTGAAATCTCTGGAGAAGTAGATAACCATAAGAGAAATGTTAGGGAGGATTTATTGCAACAATTAAAAGGATCCATAGGTAATGCAACCTAGATCAAGAGAATAGTTCCATCACATCCCCGTTTCAAAATAATAGAAGGCTTGTATGACTCGGGTAGGTGGGCCAAAGATGTTAGAACCAATCTAAATGGTCTAACTCTGTTTAGAACTGCATATAGCCAAAGAAATTCTCCTACCCCAGATTGTAACATATGGGATTTGGATGTAGGAAATTTGATAGTACCTGGGGCATTCATGGATACAGATTTGTTTACTCTGATTGCCAACACTTATGAAAAAGAATCCAGGGTTGTCAGGGATATAAAAGGAAATGTGTTGTTGACCATCTCAACTGATGAAATTAGAAGAATTTTCAAGTTGAGTGATCCTTCAATACAAATGTATGATATTGACTTTGAATACTTTAAGGAAGTATACCAGACCTAGAAGGAGTATTACAAAAATGAGGCCTTGAAGGATACTTTAACAAGATAGGGGACTTGATTGTAGTAGGGCCTCACACACCAGAACTGTTTAAATTGGATTATTTCAATGGAAAGGCCAAGAAAATGTATGGTGCCCTATCCCAAGTTCTAGGAGAAGATGAAGAAGTAACAATGCATGTCCATATAATGCTCATGGTGGTTCAGATTCTACATCCCCACTTATAAGTAGTCTTTGACTATGCCTCTTACATTTCCCAACAAATGCATGAGAGTTTGGTAGGTATCCAAGACAGTAATATACTTAATCCAATGGGATGGCATTCCCTTATGATGCATATGTTTTTGTTCAATAATGCTAAATTCTTTGAGGAAGAAATGGACCTAACTAAGTTCCAAGGTGATGAGGACTTGCCTGTTCAGATGTGGAGTGTTGATCTGTCATGGGACATAAAAGAAGCTAGTTATGTACACTTTGACATGGTTTTTTCAACTAGGCTTAGGTCATTGTTGTGCAATCAGAATGCCAGGAACCATACATACATTATGATATTGCTAAGACCCATGGAGTTTTCCCTAGAGCTAAAAATTGCACATAATTGGGGAGATTTGATTTTATACCCTGTTTCTATAGTGATTAGGGTTTATGGATTTAGGGGAACCCCCAATGTTCTACCCTACAGAGTGCCTCTAAAAATTGGAATTGTAGAGGTTTTGAGAGAGTTGGGTGGACTACATGAGGAAGCCCTAATAGGAAAAATGAAGGGAAGCATTTTCCCTACTCTCACAAGAGCCCATAATTTCATCATAGTAAAGGGTGGGTGGGCACAGTTTGATAAGTATTTTGAACTTTACCACTTAGCAACATCTGTGTCCAGGTGTGCGAACAATGAGGATTTTATAATGGGCATGTTCAGGAAAAGAACCAAGTGCTTAACTTTAGAAAACCAGTTTAATTTCCCTCAGGATATTGTCAGAAATGTTTTTGATCTAGGTGACCAAGAGGTCAAGAAAGAGAAATGGCTGGCGTATAAGAAGTCTTTGGACTTTGTGCACAATTCTGATAGATCTTATGATCCTTCGAAGGAATTTTTCCCTTGGTCCAAGAAAATTGAGTCCCTAATGACTTTATTCGAGGGAATCATGTAGACCCTCAATGAGAAGAAGCATAGGATAATAGAAGTTGAGCCAGAAAAGGCTCAAGCCATACTGAGAAAACTTTCACAAGGAAGAGTAGTCCCACCAGGGAGTTATGTGGTGTACAAGAGAAGAGGATACAACACTATATTGCCTAGGATTGAGAAAATAGTTGATCAGAAAGGAAAGAGACCATTGGATGCCAGCACCCAATCAATGCCATCCCCTAAAAGGTAGAAGATATAAGGAAAAGAAAATTCATAGAGTGAATTATACTCCCCTTCTCAGTCTCCCCTGCACATGGATGATAAAAGTGTGGCAGAACAATTAGTAAAATTGGGAGATATAGGGAATATCTTTATCACAGCCCAAGAATTACAAGAAGGAGTACCTGAGGCTCCTAAAAAACCAACATTGGATTTGACTATGGCTGAGTTTGCAGGAAAAGAACTGGATCCTATCACCAAGCAAGCCAGTGATGAATTTCTGGCTGATGACAAATTTGTAAAAACTAGAGCTTTTATTCAATTTCTATGGAGAATTCATATTAATGAATTCAAGGAAGCATGTAAAAAGATGCAAGATGCTCATCCAGATAAGAGTAGAGATGAAATTGAAATAGAATATGATAGCCAAGTTTGGAGAGATCACTCCTGATGAGGGCAGGACACTGGTGCAAAAGGAAGGGATCATTATTTTACCTCAGTGGGATCTTGTTGATGCAGTAAGAAAAGAAGCTAAGCCAAGGCAAGTTGGAGAGGCATCAATGGGTGTCAAATTCAGTGAAGATCATGCAACACTTGTGATGTGGTCCATAGAAAGCAAAGCAAGTAAAAGAGCTGGCAAAGAGGATCACTCTAGACATTCAGGTAATATCTTAGTAAGAAGAGTTATATAAATAAGGGGCTTTGGAAGCAACAAATATGACTTTGGAAACTGCCAAGTTTTCAGTCAATGTAGCCAAAAAACTAGAAGATGAGCTCAGTAATTTGAATGAGAGGTTCAAAATAGTTTTGGGGGCTTATAACCAGGAAAAGGTGAAATCTTTAGAAAAGGATAAAAGAATTGCTTTCTTGGAAGGCAAACAATCTGGTCAATACATTCCCCAAATAATGTTAACCCAAGGCCCATATCAACCTTCTTCATCCATCCCATTTGTGACTTACCCCTCATCCCCTGCACTAGTAAGCCCTACTATCCAAGAAATCATTGATGCTAAGAAAGCAGAGTTAGAGGCTGAAAAGAACAGGTTGATCACTGAAAGATCAAGGTTGGAAGAAGAGGACAAAAAGGATCTTGAGGAATCCCCTGCATATAAAGAAGCTGAAGAATTGGTGAAGCAGGGGCATTCTGATAAGATATAATTCAACCTCAAGGGGTGTGCTGGTGAAATCAATCTCGCTAATCTCTATTTGATGGGAAAGAAGATTGTCAGCATAATAAACAAGCATGATGAAGATAAAGAGCATTGGGGCTTGATAATTGACAGCTGGAAAGGGAATAAAGCCCATGTAAAGTCATTCTACTCCATCTCAAAGGAACATAATAATATTGACATCATGTTGACAAGAACCTACAAATGCCTTAAATTGATGACTGACCTAGACACCAAGAAAAATATGGTTATCAAAAGGATAGAGACCTTGAGAGGAGAATTCTCTAGAGATAGGTATGACATGTTCCCTAACATGTTCAAGAAAGACAGAGACATAAATAATGAAGCCCTATGGCTAAGGCAGTTGAATGAAACACTAACCAACAGGACAAATAGTATTGTTACATTGGAAAACACAGTTTGGTTTGTGTTAACCATTGACATTCTCAACAAGGCCAGGGCATTTTTTGAATCTTGGGAATCAGAGATTGAGAAAGCCAGTGTTGATTGGGAGGAGTTCAAAAGCTAAAAGGATGAGGTTCTCAGCTTAAATTGGCCAAATGATGAGGTGTTTACCACTTGGGTAAGCAAGTATGGTATAGTCACCCCAATAACCGAAAGTAGTGTTGTAGGAGTGACAACAAGCACCACTGATGCCTAGCAGTCTAAACAAAGGCAAGTACATATTTATACATTAATAAAGATAAAAAATCCTAGATGATAAGGACCTAACAACCTCAAGGCAGTTGCAAGCATTCAGGCGGTCATGAGACAAAGGACTATATAACTTGTAACAAAGAATTGTTATTCTCTCCGCCTGATATTTGTCTTATCTGTGAAGTGTAAATTTTGTCCTATAGCCTAGTCATCTGAAGCCTATTGCATCCTTATTTTCTAAAGGATTTCAAGATGACTAAGGCTATCTATAAGTATCAAGTGGTATTATATTGAAAAGGATGGTAAAATCAAAACTGCAAAGCAGGCTTTTGAATGGTGTCTAGTTTTTCAACTTTATAGTCAGTCTGAATGTATTGAAATCAGAAGGTTATTAATAAAATATAATGGAATTTCTAGTCTCAAATTGTTGATGTCTTCTTGCATTTTATTCAGATTTTGTATGTTTAATGTGTAAGGCATGTTAGATGTATCAGTTGCAAGGTAACTGTGTTGCTATTAGTAAGTTGTTATCAAGGATGATTTAAATCTTACTAATAGTTCCAGCGGGTCAGGGTTTGTGCAAGAATTTTATACAGGGATATGAGAGTGAAAGGATAATCTGCAAGGCATATTATCTGAGATGTTGTTGTGTTAAATTAATTATCTTTGATGAATGTATGTTTTCATTGTGACTCTATGGCCCGGAGTTAGGCACTAGTCAAGTTCTGAATAGTAGTATATCATCAACCAATCAAATATTGGAAATCTTTACTTTATGTTGTCAAGATATGTGGATGCTTAGCTAATTGTATTGAGAAGTGCAATTCATTTTGATGATTCCTTAGAGAGAGAATCAATAGGTTAGCCTTCCTAGTTCTGAAGAACTTAAAAAGAAGAAGGATCGTGAATCCTTGATCCACTGATATATTCTAAGTCACTTACTAAATCTAAAAATAGGTACACCCACCCGAGTTTGTGGAGCTCAAAGTGAAGAGGGATTATATCCTTGATATTTATCCTTGTTCATGTATGAATCTGAATTGTGAATTAAGGGTCAGGCATTTATTGTTATTTTAATTGATTCTACAAGAAAACGTGCTAACAAATTGGCGACTCTACTGGGGATTCTTGTAATGTTCTAAGAGTCATGTTCATGAAAGAGTTTGTCCTTGCAATATTGAGAATTAGTTTGTTTTTCCTCATAATCATTAAAGCAAGTTTGTTATGCTTATCTGTGGTGGCACACTGTTTGAAGGTCTTGGTCCTAAAAATGATACAGATCTTGTCTCAGATGGAATAACTGGTAATTGTAAAGCCTTTAATCTATTCCCTTGTTTTTTTTCAAGGAGAAAATCCACTGGGTGGAAAATATTTGCAGTAATATGGGCAGTGAAGAATCATTTTCTTGAGGTTACCAGGTGAGGAATTATCAAGAAACTTTGTTTTGAAGTTTCATTTCAACTTATTGCTATAAAAGGGAACCTGAGTTAGGACAAGGCACTTGATCTTTGTATATATTTGTCCTCTGAAAAGAGGTGGTGACTCTAACCTCTATGTACTGCAGTGTTGCACATTAAACATATTGAAATATTTGTCTATTCTGTAAGATGAGTCGATAAAGAAATACTAGATCATAGTTCAAGATAAATCCTAAAAAGGATGTTGGAGAGGAACTTCATACACCTCAAAGGAAAAAATGGTCCAAGAGAGGGACATCGAAGCATGATTCCCAACATACCTCTAAGGGAAGGATGGAGACTCCTCTTCCTTAAAGAAAATTATCTTCATCTGAATATGCAGGACCCATGGGGCCAATTGATGCTTACAAAGATGATGCCAATTTTTATCCCTTCAGGGATGGAGAAAATACTGACATAGGTTTCTTTCCTACAGAAGAAAATCTTGCTCCACCAGAAGAGACCTCTACTGCAGAAACAACTTCATATGAATCCAATAAATTACAAGATGAAATTATGGCTTTAAGAAGAAAATAAAGAACAAGAAAAGGAAATAGTTGAAGCAGAAAAGAAACATGGACAAAAGATATATGACTTGCTAGTGGAAAGAGAAGAGCTCTTAGCTGAGACTAGAAGGAATGATCTTAAGGCAAAAATACTGAGTCAAGAGGTTAATGGTTTGAATCCAGAATTGTTTGGTAACCTTGATGATTTAAGGAAAAAAACCCCAAATAAAATTTTGAATCCTGACAAGGATGAATTTGATAAGGAAGGGCCTGCCATCAGGCAACTATTCCCACATGAGATTGAGCATGATGCAAAGCTTAAGAAAAATATGAAAGAGGTTCCCAACAGAGGCAAACAAAAGACTGTTGGTGTGACTATAGAGGATCCTAAGAAAAACTTGACCATCCCTATAGGAGCATCCCAAGTTGATCTTAAATTGGAGCAGGCTAGAAAAGCCAAAGCCGACTTGGCCAAGAAACTAGAGAAGTTAGAATTAGAAGATGTTGCAGCAGACATGAGAATGAAAATAGCTTTTCTACATGCTACTACTAACTCTTCTGCAAGCAGCTCTATGCCAGTTAATCATGTAACACAACCACAAAATCCATCTGTTGGCCCAATCCCAATTAATCAAGGGGGTGATCCTAAGGTGCAATTGTATGGTTTGAATTCAAATGTTAAGAACTCTGGCCCAAATGCAAGTGCTTAGCCTGGTGGTCCTAGCCCAAGCATTCAAGTTACCAATCCTAAGAAAAGTGTTCCCCCACCCGTTCAAAACCAAGGAGGAGCTACTGGACCAAATGGTGATAATGTGCATGGAAATTTCCAAAGAAGGCCTGTCCATACGAACAGATATAGAGCTCTCTTCTTTGAAGGCATTCTTGGTCACCCTAATGTGATCCCCAATGAGGTAAGAGATAAAATCCCCAAGTTCACTAGAAATAATGTGGTTACTTATGAAGAGCATCTAAAAGCTTTTAGTGATAAGATAACTGACTTTGAGATTGAAAATGAAGATGTTATTATGAAGCTTTTTGTTCAGTCATTAACAGAAGATGCTAGGGATTGGTTCAGAAATTTGCTTAATGATAGTATTACCTCTTTGGATGAATTCATAAAGTCTTTTAGGGAACAATATAGAGAGCATGTTAATTCTAGATACATGTTAAATGAATTCAATAATATTAAGAATTTCCCAAACGAGAGTGTGGCTGATTTTAACAGTAGATTTCAAAAGGCCATGAACAAATTGTTCCAAGTCTTAAGATTAGACGAGGAAGTATGTCTAACCACTTATATTAATGTTGCTGATGGAAAAATGTCTTATCTAATCAGAGATAAGAACCCAACTACCTTGAGGGATGCTTATAAGATAGCCATTGACATTGAGAGTAATAGGAGAGCTTCAGGGAAACTGGGGAAGAGGGAAGACAATAAACTATGGAAAGAGAAGGGACCAGCCAATAAAAGTGTCAAAGAAGATGATACAGTAGATAAAACAGTGAGTGTGGTAAAAGACCTTACTGCCAAAATGGATAAAAATGATATAGGAGGATACCATGATAATAAATACACTAACCAAATATTTGACAAACAACCTAACCTAAGAGATTACCCTTACAAGGCAAATTGGAATGATGGAAAACCAGTCCTTGATGGAAAAGATAACCCAAAGGCCAAGGAAACCCCATATCCCTTAAAAAGGAATAGTGCCAACTATGTTGAGAACACTCCCTGGTGTGGTGCTTGCAATATGCCACACTCCTCCTATTAATGTGTAGTAGCTTATGCCTTGTTTGATCAAACAAAAGAGAGGGAATAAGAAGGCCCTGCTATCAATATGTTTACAGTGAAGAAACCATACCCATGGTTCTCTGATACTGGATAATTTTCTGATAGTTTGTTTACAAAGGATAAGTCTTGTTCTGAACATCAATTACAAAATCCACCCTATCAAAGTGATTAGGATGAAAATGTTTCACACGCAACTATAAATACAGTGGGGAATGATAACTCATAGTCTCATTTTAGAATTCCCACTGATGAAGAAAAGAGGTCCTTGACTATTGCAGCAATTAATCAAGCAAGAAATGCATACAACCTAAGAAATAGAACAGTGCCACCAGTTCAAGGCAAGACCACCCCTGTCTATGTCAAAGAGGGTTCCCCTCGAGTTACTGAGGACTTCAATGTCAAGTGAAATAAAGATGAAAACCATGAAAAACAAGTAGGGCCTTCTTCTGATCATGCTGGATGGGAAGAAGCAACAGAGGAATTAATACCTAATGATACATCCAAGAAAATGAAAAGGATGAATGATATGTCCTCTGAATTTCCCCTTTTTGACATGAAACATGCTCTGACCCAAATGAAAGTCTCAGTCCCCCTCATGGAAATGCTGAAAATAAGGGAGCACAAGGAAGTTTCTCTGGAACTTTTAAAAGGGATAGATGATGTATCTACTCCCAACCAAGAGAAAATACCTCTGACAGCAAGTGATGGTAGAATAGATTGTCCACAAGAGAAAGGAAAAGAAAAGGGCAAAGGATTTTCTAATATCTGCATTGGAAACATTATCACACAAGAACCATTATCTGTTGACCCATTCTATGTTACCTTAATGGTAAATAGTTTTTTGGTGAAAAATTGCATGATTGGTTCTGGAGCTGCAACAAAGGTGATGTCCTATCATGTCATGAAGGAATTGGGCTTCTAGGTCACTACACCTGCTGGAAGTTGTTATGCCATAGGTAATAGGGAGGTTCCAGTGATAGGAACATTGAAAGATATTGAGGTGAAAATTGTTGCTTTCCTTGAGGCAACTTACAGAATGGATATAGTGGTAGTAGGCACTAAACCATATTATGGTATGCTTCTGTCAAGGTAGTGGGCGACATCAGTAGGTGGAAAAATGCAGTTAGATTTTTCCTATGCAAATATCCCTGTAAAAGGGCACGAGGTCAAGTTGTACAGAGAACCCTAGTCATCTGTCATGGTGGAGGTGGTTCTACCTGATTAATTAAATTGTTGTGTAAATGTTGATATGGAGAATTTTATTGTGGAAGAAATTAAGCCCCAATTAAAAAATAGTGACCAAATTGTGGATGAATTGTTGTTGCAACAAAATGGACTATGGAAAATGTACTTTGATGGAGGATGCTCAAAGGAAGGATCTGGAGTAGGAGTTTTGTTTATTTTCCCTCAGGTACTACTTTCAAGTATTCTTTTCTCTTAGTCTTTCATTGTAAAAACAATACTGCTGAATATGAGGCTCTAATATTAGGAATAGATATTGCTATTAAACATGGTATTAAGTGTCTAAAAATACATGGAGATTCCCAGCTAATCATAGCTCAGATAAGAGGACAATATGCTGTCAAAGATGAAAGGTTAAAATTATATAAATATACAGTTTGGGACATGATAGAGTTTTTTTATGCTTTCAACATCCTTTGGGTAGAAAGGTCCAACAATATAATGGCAATTTTTCTTGCAAATGTTGCCCTTAAGAACAATGATGTTACTCTTACTGGTGTATCTCTGGTAGAAGTAAAAATGAGGCCTGCAGTCCCTAACAATGTTCATAATTGTCAAGTATTTGAGGATGATGATGATATCCTTAGGTTTATTCAATGTGTGGATCAGTATGATGATCAAGAAATTGACTGTGAGTCTCTGGTAGTAGTTGTTGATGGTAAAGAGTATGTTTTTGATTAGGAGCTCATTCAGTTGTCAACTAATCATATTCCTAAAGGGTTAGTTGAATTGGAAGGCCTGTTTAATATAAATGACAATTACATGGCACAAAAATCTAATGTTGCCTTGAAAGATTTGGAAGAGGTCAATTTGGGATCTGAAACTTCCCCTCAGCTAGTCTACATTGGAAAAAGGTTGGACAAAAATGTCAGACTAAATTTGATCAAGCTGCTAAAAAAGTACAAACATATTTTTGCCTAGTCTTATGAAGACCTTAAAGCCTATAGAACAGATCTTTTCCAGCATGACATCCCTCTCAAATAAGATATAAAACCATTTAGGAAAAAAAAGAGGCCAATCAATCCATTGCTAGCTACCAAAATGTAGGTAGACTTGATGAAGCTAAGAAATGCAGGCATAATCAAGCCTATCAGACACTCATCTTGGGTTTCTAACTTGGTCCCTGTGAGTAAAAAGAATGGAGATATAAGGTTGTGTGTTGACTTTAGGAACCTGAATGTAGTCTCATTAAAGGATAATTATGGACTGCCAAACATGGAAGCTATGCTGCATAAAGTCACTAGATGTGACTTGTTGTCTATGATGGATGGTTTTTCAAGGTACAATCAAGTGCTGGTTAAAGAATCTAAACAATTCAAAACAACATTTACTACTCCCTGGGGCACTTATGTATATGCTTGCATGACTTTTGGTTTGAAAAATGTTGGTGAAATCTTTCAAAGAGCTATGGATGTGGCTTTCAAAGACCTTATAGATGTTCTAATGGTAGTATATTAGGATGATCTAACAACCTTCTCAAAAAGGGAAGAAGATCACTGCAATGACTTGGAGAAGGTTATGATAAAAGCTTTGGAATATGGGGTATCTTTAAACCCTAAAAAATGCCATTTTGTTGTTACTGAAGGGAAAATTCTAGGCCATATAGTGTTAAAAGAAGGAGTTAGAATAGACCCTGAAAGGGTAGAAGCTATTCAGAAGGTACTTCCCCCTAAGAATTTGAAAGGTATACAATCATTTCTAGGACAAATTAATTTTGTAAGAAGGTTCATTGCTAATTTTGCAGAATTGGTTAAACCCATTGTCAAATTGTTGAAAAAGGATGTGAAGTTTGAATGGGACCAAGAGGCACAGTCAACCTTTGAAAAAATAAAACAAGCCATTCAAGAAGCTCCTATTTTAGTATCCCCCGATTACACCAAGCCCTTTTCTCTTTTCACATTTGCTTCTTTCCACACAATTGTTGTAGTCCTATTACAGAAAGATGCTGAGGGATTTGAACATCCAATAGCCTTCTTTAGCAAATCTTTACAGGCTGTTGAGTTAAATTACCAGTCGATGGAGAAGTAAGCTTATGCCCTAGTAAAGGTAGTCAAGGCCTTCAGGGGAGAGATTATCTGGTATGTGCAAAGGTAAGAGCTTATGTTCCTCATGTTGTTGTCAAAGACATTTTTGTTCAAAATGAAGTGACAGGAAAAAGGTACAAGTGTTTAAAGAAAGTTTAGGAGTTTGATCTAGAAATCCACATCACAAAACCAGTAAGAGGACTGGGGTTGGAAAAGTTTTTTAAATTTTTGGAGGGGTGAAAATTTATTCAATTCACGCTTTTGATCGGAGCTATGAACCGGGTACAATAACAGCAGGCAGGGGGGAGACTGGACCTCATGACCAACAGAGTTGCAACGAAATTACTTAGCCAACCGAGCCAGGCCCCCAGACCCTCGGGGTTGGAAAATTTAATGACACAAGATAATTTGGACTTAGTTTAGGTCAACAATGTCAGTGCACATGAAAATTGTATTACAAGTATTGAAAAGCAACCTTGGTATTCCAACATTGTGTATTTTTTGAAAAATTCCAAGTGTCCAGAGGATTTGACTGATAACCAAAAGAGAAGTCTAAAATTATAGGCTCAGAAGTATGGTTTGATGCATGGTGATCTTTTTTGGAAAAATAGAGATGGAATTTTGTTACTATGTCTTGACAAGGGGCAATCTGAAAATACTTTGAAGGAGATGCATGCAAGAATGTGTGGAGGACACTACTCTGCCAGATCAACAACTCATAAAATTCTAAGAGCTGGATACTATTGGCCCTATTTATTCCAGGATTCTTATACTTTTTTCAGAAAATGTGAACCATGCCAAAGATTCTCAAACAAAATAAAGTTTTCAAGAGCTTTATTATTAACTCATATAGTGGCAGAAGCCCCTTTTGCCATGTGGGGAATGGACTTCATTGGAGAGTTTGCTAAGAAATCCAGTGGGGGGCATAGTTGGATTCTATTGATAACTAATTATTTTACAAAGTGGGTAGAGGAAATTCCCACCAAAAGAGCAACAAGAAGAGTAGTTATAGATTTCTTGATGAATAATGTGGTCACAAGGTTTGGTGTCCCAATCAAGTTGGTAATGGACAATGTCATGTGTTTCAGATTTGAAGAATTCATAGATTTCTACTACAATATGGGAATTGTCATGTCCTATTCATCCCCATACCACCCACAGGCCAATGGTCAAGCTGAATCCAGCAATAAGAATCTCTTGCAAATTTTAAAGAAAACCCTGGAAAATAACAAAAGAGCTTGGCATTCCAAGCTAAAACTTGCTTTATGGGCAGACAGGATTATTGTCAAAAAGGCTACTGGAAAGTCTCCCTTTGAAATGGTATATGGTCTTCAATCAAGAATGCCAATTAATAACTTGCTCCCAATATATAAATTCATCCAGGAGGAAAAAATTGAGATACCTGAAGCCATGGAAGAAAGAATGGTTCAATTAGTTGAATTGGATGAAGTGAGAAGGGGAAGTCAAAGAGAAAATGTTAAAATGCAATAGAAAATGAAATAAATCTTTGACAAGAGGGCTGATGAAAGAAAATTTCAGCCTAGTGATCTAGTAGTGCAGTGGAATGCCAGAAGTGAAGACAAAGGCAAACATAAAAAGTTTGAGTCATTGTGGTTGGGACCTTTTGTCATTCATCAAAATTTTGGAAAGGATTCATATCTCCTAAAGAGTATGAATGACGAGGAACAGGAACTGCCAGTGCATGGACAGTTTCTAAAGAATTTCTTCAATTGATCTAAAAATTTTCATGCACAGTATGGTTGTATCATATGTATAGGTGTGTTTCCTTCAGTTGTGTGTTGGTTTCCAGTTTTAGGTTTGTGCAGTTTTGGTCTACTTGTTCCAGAGATCTATTTTCTTGCTATAATCTCACGTTTAAGCATCCTTAGAGAGAGCCACTATTGGGTATATATATGGTTTTGAGTATGTCTTATTCTTGTCTGAAGTCCCATTTGTCATTTCTTTATAACATTGTCAAGTCTTGCTAAAGAATGGCCCTAAAATTTGACCTGTAAAGGGCCATATTCCTGACAAAATGGTGAAAAGTGTCTAAACCCCCAAGTCTATGTTATAACCCTATTCAAATTTGAATCTAAAAACCCTAAGTGTCTTGGCGATTTCTATTTCTGCGTTTCTTTTCTAGTCACTTAAGTTATCATAAGTCATGTGTTTATCTTTAAAATGGTCGTGTTTTAAAGTTGTGTTATCCTAACCACTTTAATATTTCCTAAGTCATGCCACTAAGAAGAGCCTTTTATTTTAATGTTCCATGTGGTGAACAAAATGTCTTTTGATCCAACGGCCCGCATAATTGTTGATGCCTAGAGATGTGAAAGATCTATCATATAAGCGATTGAGTCATGATGTTGCGTGTCCTTAGCTGGTCTGGTGGTCGAAGAGATTCTTAGTTAACAATCAGGCAGGTTTTGTTTCATCAAACAGTCAACTTAATGGCTTGGCCCCTAAGATGCACAACATCTATCGCATAAGCGATTAAGTCTAAGCGATGCATGTCCTTGGTGGGACCAATGGTTGTAAAAGTTCTCAGCTAAATAGTGGGCAAGTCATAAAAAATCAATGATAGACTTAATCGCTTAAAGGAAAACTGTGCACCATCTAATGGATAAGCGATTAAGTGGTGCCGACATGTGTCAAGGGAAGTGATGTAGCTCCTGTCACAGGAAGCACAAAGGTGATTAAAGTTCAAAAAGATCTAACGTTGGGATTAATTTCTTATATCCAAGATGCTCAAAATCTATCAGTTAAGCCATTAAGTGGTGTTGATATATGGCAGTTAGTGGACCCAGATATTCAGAGCTGGCGATAATTAAAGTACAGTTAACTTGTTTTTCATCCGATGGTCGGCTTAATGGCTGAACTTCAAAATAATCAAGATCTAATGCTTAAGCCATTAAGTGGTGTTGATGCGTGTCAGGATGATGACATGTAGTCCACTAAAGGTGAAGCTGCGCGCAAGATAAAGTTTGGAGATGTTTAAAAAGATCTAATGGCTTGCTTGATGACTTAAAGAAAATTTGATCGACATCTATCGTATAAGCGATTAAGCTGTTATGCCACATGTCGTAGGTGGGCTCAACTGAGGTCATAAGGGTCCTATAAAATGCAGTTATCATGTTAAAAGGGATGCAAGTATGAAAGAATCAGACGGTTTGCTTAATGGCTTCAGGGCAAAGTAATCAAGATCTAGTGATTAAGCCATTAAGTCGTGTTGACACGTGGTATATGTGATGATGTGCAGCCGCAGTCAGTAAACTCAAGTTGAGATAGATTCCATAAAAATTAGGATTAATCGGATGGTGGACTTAATTGCTTGAGGAGAAGAAGCATGAAATCTATTGTATAAGTGATTAAGTCATGTTGACACGTGTCCCAAATGAATAGTTATTTTTGGGAAAAGAAGATAGATATCAAATGAAGAAGATGTTTGAAATCTACGGCCCAAGTTTAAAGTTGTCAAAGTAAGTTTCAGTGAGCCGTTACAGCCGCAAATTTCAACTCAGGTGAATTAATTGCAGAGTGTGTGGCTACTTCTGTAAAATTCAATGTGATAGACTGATGTGATGGAAGCATATAATTTAGTGTTTGAAAGCTCAAAACTCCCATTATTGTTGAAGCGATTAAAGTGAATATAAAAGTTGCGGAATTCCCGTGCTCTGTGTTGCCAAAATTATAGAACGGGTAAGTTTCTTGATCAAATCAGTGAATTTCATGCTTACAGTAGAATTCTAAATTCTTAAGGATAAACAGAGGTATTGCCATAAGTTTGACACCATTACTATTAAAACCCTGAGCTAAAAGATGGCCCCTAGGATCGAAATCTCTGGAGAAGTAGATTGCCATAAGAGAAATGTTAGGGAGGATTTATTACAACAATTAAAAGGATCCATGGGTGATGCGACCCAGATCAAGAGAATAGTTCCATCACATCCCCATTTCAGAAAAGGAGAAGGCTTGTATGACTCGGTTAGGTGGGCCAAAGATGTTAGAACCAGTCTAAATGGTCTAACTCTGTTTAGAACTGCATATAGCCAAAGAAACGCTCCTACCCTAGATTGTAACATATGGGACTTGGATGTAGGAAAGTTGATAGTACTCAGGGTATTCATGGATACAGATTTGTTTACTCTGATTGCCAACACTTATGACAAAGTAACCAGGGTTGTCAGGGATATAAAAGGAAATGTGTTGTTGACCGTCTCAGCTGATGAAATTAGAAGAATTTTCAAGTTGAGTGATCCTTAAATACAAATGGATGATATTGAATTTGAATACTTTAAGGAAGTATAGTAGACCCAGAGGGAGTATTACAGAAATGAGGCCTTGAAGGGATACTTTAACAAGATAGGGGACCTAATTGTAGTAGGGCCTAACAAACAAGAACTATTCAAATTGGATTATTTCAATGGCAAGGCCAAGAAAATGTATGGTGCCCTGTGCTAGGTTCTAGGATAAGATGAAGTAACAATGCCTATCCATATAATGCTCATGGTGGTTCAAATTCTACATCCCCACTTATCAGTAGTCTTTGACTATGCCTCTTACATTGGCCAACAAATGCATGAGGGTTTGGCAGGTATCCAAGATAGTAATATACTTAAGCTAATGGGATGGTATTCCCTTATGATGCATATGTTTTTGTTCAATAATGCTGACTTCTTTGAGGAAGAAATGGACCTGACTAAGTTCCAAGGTGATGAGGACTTTCCTATTCAGATGTGGAGTGTTGATCTGTCACGGGACAGAAAAGAAGCTAGTTATGTACACTTTGACAGGGTTTTTGCCACTAGGCTTAGGTCATTGTTGTGTAATCAGAATGCCAAGATCCATACAGACATGATGAGATTGCTAAGACCCATGGAGTTTTCCCCAGAGCTAAAAATTGCCAATAATTGGGGAGATTTGATTTTATACCCGTTTCTACATTGATTAGGGTTTATGGATTCAGGGGAACCCCCAATGTTATGCCCTATAGAGTGCCTTTAAAAATTAGAATTGAAGAGGTTTTGAGAGAGTTGGGTGGACTACAGGAGGAAGCCCTAATAGGAAAAATGAAGGGAAGCATTTTCCCTACTCTCACAAGAGCCCATCATTTCATCATAGTAAAGGGTGGGTGGGCAATTTTTGATAAGTATTTTGAACCTTACCACTTAGCAACATATGTGTCCAGGTGTGCGGATAATGAAGATTTTATAATGGGTATGTTCAGGAAAAGAACCAAGTGCTTAACTTTAGAACACCAGTTTAATTTCCCTGAGGATATTGTCAGAAATGTTTTTATTCTAGGTGACCAAGAGGTCAGGAAAGAGAAATAGTTGGTGTACAAGAAGTCTTTGGACTTTGTGCACAATTTTGATAGATGTTACGATCCTTTGAAGGAATTTTTCCCTTGGTCCAAGAAAATTGAGTCCCTAATGACTTTATTCAAGGGAATCATGTAGACCCTCAGTGAGAAGAAGTAGAGGATAATAGAAGCTGAGCCAGAAAAGGCTCAAGCCATCTTGAGCAAACTTTCACAAGGAAGAGTAGTCCCACCAGGGAGTTATGTGGTGTACAAGAGAAGAGGATACAACACTATATTGCCTAGGATTGAGAAAATAGTTGATTAGAAAGGAAAGAGACCACTGGATGCCAGCACCCAATCAATGCCATCCCCTAAAAGGAAAAAGATAGAAGGAAAAGAACAATCACAGAGTGAATTATACTCCCCTTCTCAGTCTCCCCTGCACATGGATGATAAAAGTGTGGCAGAACAATTAGTAAAATTGGGAGATATAGGGAATATCTTTATCACAACCCAAAAATTGCAAGGAGTACCCGAGGTTCCTAAAAAACCAACATTGGATTTGACTTCGGCTGAGTTTGCGGGAAAAGAACTGGATCCTATCACCAAGAAATCCAGTGATGAATTTATGGCTGATGATAAATTTGTAAAAACTAGAGCTTTTATTCAATTTATGTGAAGAATTCATATTAATGAATTCAAAGAAGCATGTAAAAAGATGCAGTATGCTCATCTAGATAAGAGTAGAGATGAAATTGAAATAGAAATAAAATAGAATATGATAGCCAAGTTTGGAGAGATCACTCCTGATGAGGGCAAGACACTGGTGCAAAAGGAAGGGGTCATTATTAAATACCTCAGTGGGATCTTGCTGAAGCAATCATTTTTGATGCAGTAAGAAAATAAGCTAAGCCAAGGTAAGCTGGAGAGGCATCAATGGGTGTCAAATTCAGTGAAGATCATGTAGCACTTGTGATGTAGTCCATAGAAAACAAAGCAAGTAAAAGAGCTGGCAAAGAGGATCACTCCAAAAATTCAGGTAATCTCTTAGTAAGAAGAGTTACAGAAACAAGGGCTTTGGAAGAAACAAATATGACTTTGGAAACTGCCAAGTTTTCAGTCAATGTAGACAAAAATCTAGAAGATGAGCTCAGTAATTTGAATGAGAGGTTGAAAACAGTTTTGGGTGCTTATAACCAGGAAAAGGTGAAATATTTTGAAAAGGATAAAATAATTACTTTCTTGGAAGGCAAACGATATGGTCAATTCATTCCCCAAAGAATGTTAACCCAGGGCCCATATGAACCTTCTTCATCCAGTCCATTTGTGACTTAGCCCTCATCCCCTGCACCAGTAAGCCCTACTACCCAAGAAATCATTGATGCTAAGAAAGCAGAGTTAGAGGCTGAAAAGAATAGGTTGATCACTGAAAGATCAAGGTTGGAAGAAGAGGACAAAAAGGATCTTGAGGAATCCCCTCCATATAAAGAAGCTGAAGAATTGGTGAAGAAGAGGCATTATGATAAGATATACTTCAACCTTAAGAGGTGTGCTGGTGAAATCAATCTCGCTAATCTCTATTTGATGAGAAAGAAGATTGTCAGCATAATAAACAAGCATGATGAAGATAAAGAGCATTGGGGCTTGATAATTGACAGCTAGAAATGGAAGAAAGCCCATGTAAAGTCATTCTACTCCATCTCAAAGGAATAGAATAATATTGACATCATTTTGACAAGAACCTACAAATGCCTTAAATTGATGACTGGCCTAGACACCAAGAAAAATATGGTTATCAAAAGGATAGAGACCTTGAGAGGAGAATTCTCTAGAGATAGGTATGACATGTTCCCTAAAATGTTCAAGAAAGATGGATACATAAAGAATGAAGCCCTATGGCTAAGGCAGTTTAATGAAACACTAACCAACAAGACAAACAATATTGTTACATTGGAAAACACAGGTTGGTTTGTGTTAACCATTGACATTCTCAACAAGGCCAGGGCATTTTTTGAATCTTGGGAATCAAAGATTGAGAAAGCCAGTGTTGATTGGGAGGAGTTCAACAGCCAAAAGGATGAGTTTCTTAGCTTCAATTGGCCGAATGATGAGGTGATTACCACCTGGGTAAGAAAATATGGTATAGTCACCCCAATAACTAAAAGTAGTGCTGTAGGAGTGACAACAAGCACTAGTGATGTCTAGAAGTCTGAATAAAGGCAAGTACAAGTCTCTACATCAATAAAGATAACAAATATTAGATGATAAGGACCTAACAATGTCAAGGCAATTACAAGCATTCAGGCAGTCATGAGACAAAGGACTATATAACTTGTAACAAAGAACTGTTATTCTCTCCGCCTGATTTTTTTCTTAACTGTGAAGTGTAAATTTTTTCCTATAGCCTGGTCATCTGAAGCTTTTTGCATCCTTATTTTCTAAAGGATTCCAAGATGACTAAGGCTATCTATAAGTAGCAAGTGGTATTATATTGAAAATGATGGTAAAATCAAAACTTCAAAGCAGGCTTTTGAATGGTTTCTAGTTTTTCATCTTTATAGTCAGTCTGAATGTATTGAAATCAGAAGGTTATTAATAAAATACAATGGAATTTCCAGTCTCAAATTGTTGATGTCTTCTTGCATTTTATTCAGCTTTTGTATGTTTAATGTGTAAGGCATGTTAAATGTATTAGTTGCAAGGTAACTGTGTTGCTATTAGTAAGTTGTTATCAAGGATGATTTAAATCTTACTAATAGTTCCAGGGGGTCAGGGTTTGTGCAAGAATTTGATACAGGGATATGAGAGTGAAAGGATAATTTCTAATTGAAAAATATTATTCAAGACCTTATCGACAAAGAAAACATGGTAGTTGAATTCACAAGAATGCATCCTTAGGTAACAATTTTGTGAATATGTCTGCAACTTGTTATTTAGTATTCACATATATTCCAACCTTACTTCCTTGTCCTTAACCAATTCTCTTAAGAAGTGATAATTTATTGCAATATGCTTAGTCTTAGTATGCATCACAGGGTTCTTTGAAATTTTAATAGCACTAGTGTTGTCATAGTAGATAATAACTGGTTCTTTGATTTCCTCCTTCATATATGACAACAACTTTTTGAACTATATGATATTTGAACAATTTACTGTTGCAAAAATATACTCTACCTCTGCTGTAGACTGAGAGATGTAATTTAGTTTCTTGCTAGTCCAGGAGACTAACCTCTTACCAAGAAATAACACTCCACCACTGGTGCTCTTTCTGTCATCAACACTTCCTGCCCAATCAACATCAGTAAAAGTATTCAAATCAAATTTTCTTCCTTTCTTATACCATAGTCCATACTCTTTAGTACCCTTAAGATATCTCAGAATCCTTTTGATAGCCATCAAATGATTCTCTCTAGGATTAGTTGAAAACCTTGCAACAATACCAACTGCTAATGCAATATCAGGTCTAGTGTGAACAACATATTGAAGTTTACCAATCATCAATCTATAGGTAGTCTGATTTACTTCCTTTGAGTCATCATCCTTAGACAACTTATGTCTAGTAGACATAGGTGTCCCAACTGGTCTATAATCTTCCATTCCAAATTTCTTCAGTATCTCGTTGATGTATTTAGACTGAATAATGTAGATACCATCCTTCATCTGATGAACTTGTAAACCAACAAAGAATTTGATTTCACCAAACATAGACATCTCAAATTCCTTACTCATAGCTTCAGAGAATGCTTTGCAAAAATCATCATGTCCAGTAAATAGTATATCATCAATAAATATCTCTGTTAATAGTATCTTGTTTAGAGGTCCTTCTTTGATGTACAAGCTACTATTGTCATTAGTTCTTTGAAATCCAATACTTATCAAGTAACCATGCAATATTTTATACCAGGCTAGAGGAGCTTGCTTCAGTCCATAAAAGGCTTTATGCAGTTTTCAAACCATATTTTCTTTATTAGGATCAACAAAACCTTCAGGTTGCTAAATATAGACTTCCTCTTCAAGAATTCAAATTTTACATCCATTTGGTATACCTTGAATCCTTTATGTGCTGCGTATGCCAGAAGAGTTCTGACTCCTTCAAGTCTTGCAATAGGATCAAAAGTTTCTCCATAATCAATACCCTCTTCTTGAGCATATCCTTTACACACTAGTCTTGCTTTGTTTCTGGAAACTTCACCTTTTTCATTCATCTTGTTTCTGAAAACCCACTTAGTACCAATCACATTCTTGTCTTTTGGTCTAGGTACAAGAGTCTAGGTTTTGTTCTTTTCTATCTGCTC
>MU225867.1:608107-626630 GCA_018584345.1 Thuja plicata | reverse complement strand
TTTCTGGAAACTTCACCTTTTTCATTCATCTTGTTTCTGAAAACCCACTTAGTACCAATCACATTCTTGTCTTTTGGTCTAGGTACAAGAGTCTAGGTTTTGTTCTTTTCTATCTGCTCAATCTCTTCATTCATGGCTTCTATCCAAATTTCATCATTCAATGCATCTTTAATGGATCTAGGTTCAATTTCACTAAGAAAACATGTACCTTTAATTTTGTTCCTTGTCATTATACCTTCTATCTAATCTCCAATTATTTACTTAGGTGCATGATGCCTTCTGACATATTTGGCAAGTACAAGTTTCTTCCTCTTTGATTCTGGGCTTGTTCCACTTGGTTCACCATGTTTAAACATTATGTTCTTCTCTGTCAACTGATACTTGGGTTCCACAGTCTAAGACTCAGATGCCCCTGTCAGAGACTCAGGTGGTTCTATCTGTGACTTGATTCCCTCTGTCTGTGACTCAGTTTCTTTAGTCTGAGACTCAATTTCTTCAGTTAGCAGCTTAGGTTGCATGAGTTACAACAAGGTTTGTAATGATGAATTTAGTGGTTGACATGGTTTTTGTCCAATCACCATTGCTTGTGTCTTAGGTAAAGTATCAGGTTTATAATACACAAAGTTTCTGTAGTCCTTAGGCTCTTTACTGCTATGTTCTTCACTTCTCTCTGCAAACTCATCAATATTTACATGTATACTTTCTATGACTTTATGAGTAGTAAGATTCAAACATTTATATGCTTTGCTTTTGTAGGAGTAACCTAAGAATATACCTTCATCACCTTTTACATCAATTTTTCCATTTCTTGCTTCCTTCAAGATGTAACATTTACTTCCAAATACTTTGAAATAACAAACATTGGGTTTATAGCCATGCCATTATTCAAAAGGTGTCTTCTCAGCACCTTTATTCAGTTAAACTCTATTCAAGGTGTGAATTGCAGTGCTGATGGCTTCCTTCCAGTATTTGGTTGCAAAATTCTTTTCAATCATCAAGGTTCTTACACAATCCATAATATATCTATTTCTTCTTTCTGTTATCCCATTTTGTTGTGGTGTACCTGGGGCAGATACTTGTCTCTTAATTCCTCTTTCATTACAAAATTCATTGAAATCATTGGAAATGAATTCACCTCCTCTATCAGATCTTAAGCATTTAAGTTTCTTTCATGTTTCCTTCTCAACTCTGGCAAGGCACCACTTAAAATTCTGAAAAGCTTCTGATTTTTATTTGAGAAACATAACGATCATCATTCTAGAATTTTTGTCAACAAATAGAATGAAATACCTTTCTCTTGTGTAACTTTTTGTACCAATTGGTTGAAAAAAATCAGTATGCACTAACTCCAAGACTTCTTCTGTATTATAATTCTTGCTCTTGAAACTAGTTTTGCCCATCTTCCCAATTTGACATTGTTTTCATATTGCCAATTTAGGTTTCTTCAGAATAGGAATACCTCTTACTCTTTTATTATTTCTTATGTTGACCAAGTTATCAAAATTCACATGACACAACATTTTATTCCATGACCAACTTTCTTCTACTTGTGCAATAAAACATGAACTTTCAGTGAGATCAAGATAGAATAGATTACCGTTTGTTTTCCTGCTAGTTCCAACTAGGTTTCCTTTACCATCCAGGAGCTTGGCCTTACCATTCATGAATTCTACCTTGAAGCCAATGTTATTCAGTTGTGCCACACTATGTACATTACGCCTTAGTCCTTCAACCCAATAAGCATTATCACATTTGATTCCTTCTGTTAGAGCAATACAACCTTTACCTTTCACATAGCAAGGTTCATCATTCCCAAAACTGACACTCCCACCATCATAGTGCTTAAGATGTTCAAATTTATTTTTATCACCAGTCATGTGGTGAGAACAACCACTATCAATTGTCCAAGTGTCATTCTTGCGAATATGAGAGTAAAGTGCAGTCTTTTCATTATCTTCATTGTCTGACTCATCCTTAATAGCAATGTAAACCATTTCATCTTCATCTTCATCACTATCATAATCTTTTGCAATATAAAAAGATTTCTTACCTTTGTCCTTGTAGATTTTATAGCTCTTGAAATCCTTCTTGCCTTTGTACTTGTTGAAATTTTTCTCACCTTTGTCTTCTTTGTTTGGGCACTTAGCGGTAATGTGACCTACCTCATCACATAAAAAGCAAATCAAAGGTATTCTTCCTTTGTACTTTCCTTTGGCAGCTCTCTTTGCAAGTAATGCTTCAATGATTTCCATATCTTCATCATCAAAATCATCATCACTATCATTGTCAATCTATTTTCCTTTTGAGTTTCTATTCATCTTACCAAGGTTTAGTTTAGCTTTGAATGCAGACTCAAAATTGCTAGGATTAGGAGAATAGTTATCAAAATTGTCCAAATCAAAAGTTGTTAGCCTTCCAACCAATGCATCTAGAGTTATATCATTACTACATCTCATCTCTTGAATAGCTAAAAATCTAATAGCATAGATAGGAAGTAAAGTTATCAATACCTTACTAACCACTGTTTTGTCTTCAATTGTTCCACCGACAACTCTAATGGCACTGATATTTTTCTTAATTCTTTCACTATATTTTGTAATGTCTTCTCCTTCTTTCATTTTCATCTGATCAAACTGACCTCTAAGAATTTATGCTTTGCTCTCTTTACATTGTCATCTCCTCCATGTATATCATGTAGTTTCTTCTATATATCATAGGAAGTAGGCAAATCCTTGACTTCATCAAATTTAGAATAGTTGAGTGAATAATCTATATCAATCATCATTATGTTATGATTCTTCATGTCCACCATCTGATCCACAGACATAGGTCTCGGTGGTTCCACTTACTTGTGATCCCAGAATTGAAAACCAATATCTCCAATAGTAGATAGATGTAGCCTCATCAGATCTTTCCATGCAGTGAAGTTGTCTTTGTTAAGATTGAGGATCTCCCTTATATAATACATCTCTGATCTTTAGCTTAGGCCTTGAAACCTTCCCTGAAAGCACCAAACGCTCTGATACCAATTGTTGAAAATGAGTTAAGTAACTGAGAGGGGAGGGGTGAATCATTTACCATAAAAAATAATTCCAAATCCCTTATATGTCTTAAACAAACTTATCACTGTTACTTAGTCAACATAGATATTCTGTTGTTACTCAGTTAACAAAGCAAATCTTTAACATATTAACTGTGATTTATCCTTTAGTGATTAAGTGTAGAAACATAAAGTATAAAGTAAATAACTGTATCATCTTAAAATGGAAGAACTTCCATTTTGGTAGGTTTAGCACCCTCGTTTAGTACATTTTCATATTAGATTTGCATTTAGGATGCACATGCACTTGATTTTGCATTTCTAGATGAAATTAGGGTTAGGATCCTTTTGGGTCCTCCTTAATCTCCCTTTCTATGACTCCATTTTTTGGGTAGAGCATATCCATTGGCTCTCCTAAATCTTCATCATACTTACTCTTTCTTCTTTGTGCCTCTCTCTAGCATCCTGGTGTGTTTTCTCACCTTCCTGGGTCCCCGGTTGACCTAGGAATCCTGCAGATTTCCCAAGGAGACTAGCCTAAAACCTTAGTTCTGGGTTGAGGTTGATTCTAACCTAGGTCAGAATCGAGGTTGACCTTGACCTAGGTCAAGGTTGAGGTCATCCTTGACCTAGGTCAAGGTCGAGGTCAACCTTGACCTCTGTCAGGTGGTGGTCCCCGCTTTCAAATCTGGAGCCTATCGAGGTTCTAAAACTTAAAATAGGTCCCCGAGTCTGGATGCGGAAGTGTTTTCCCTGATATTTAGATTAATACATCCCCTCCTTGGTTGGTGATTGTAATTGGACCATAATTCAAGGTGAAATTTGAATTTGGGTCCCTTTCATTTCCCTAGGAGGTCTATATTGAGATCTCTATATAAACACTCTCTTTTGCCTTCATTTGTACATGGAAAAGAATCGTAAGATGATATGATGCAATTATGATTATGAAATGATGATGAGGCAAGAAAGAAAGAGGATGATAGAGAAGGACAATACATGATGATGCATTAAGATATTCAAGCACTTTTGTTGACAAGCCATTGTGGATCTTCTTTGGAGCAAGAGAGACATCTTCCTTCTTTCCTTCTTCTTAGATCCACCATTTTCAACCTTCAAGAATTCAAAAGATATTATCATGGGGTAGCAATTACAGATTGTGAGTTTGGTAGGAATACTTTAGCCTTGGGGGCTTGGTATGATTTATTTATCACATTCAAATCTATGCATTGCTTTCTCATTTTCAATTCATGTTAGGGTTTTTAATCTAGAGGATTAGATCTTGACATTACACATTTGAAGCTCTTTCCAAGAGCAACACACACACATACATTCTATTATATTTGGATATTCATGGAGGTGGAGATCACCAAAATGGGGGTTTAACTAAGGCAAAACCCTATATAGCCACCCCAAAACCCCTATTTTTCAGATATTTGCAGGTGCTATTTCGGGAGTTACAGGTTTGGGAATAGTAGAACATAGTGCAGATTCAGATACCCTTTTTAGAAAACTTCTGGGATCTGAAAATAGAATTTTAGTCCAATAATTTTTAGGTCAATTCTCCCCTAGGGTTCAATTGGAAATTCTCATTAATGGTGACATTGACTTGAGGGTACAAATCAGAACCGTGTCAGAATGAAAAAAGATTTCTGGGTTTTGTTCATCTCTGCGTTTCTATTCCATATACGTTCTTAGATTTTCCCAAAACTCAACACAGGCTTTAGAAAATGGCATTTTCAGATCTGCTATGATGTGAGGTAGGCATTTTACTCCATTAATCTTTGCTTTCAATTTCAAGTCTATATCCATTATCAAATACTAAATTAAATGTAAAGGGTTAAATTATGGCATTGGTCTCCTTTATATATGAATATCTATTGTGAAAACTCTATCTAGGAGATCATCCACATTTTCTTCTTTACATTTTGGTGAACCCGCGATAGATAACTCCTTCTCTTTGGTGTTAGATTTACATTTCATATTAAGATCTTGCATGCATATAGAAGTAGGTTTTGTTTTATGCTCTTGCATTTATATTCCAAAAATACATACAAAAATATATAATTTCTTTAAAAACACAAAATCATTTACATGCTTGTAATTTTATTGTGTGTTCAACATGTATGACTCTTGTTTTGAATACTTTGATGAAGATTTGATTGTACAAGAGAATAAATCCCTTAATGAGGTACATGGAAGTGAGAATGAAAATGGTTTGAATGAGATCTCTATGGATCCTATTCCTATTTCATCCTCCTCCACAACTTCTCCAATTGACCTTTACCATAGGATGTCTGCATGGTTACCTTCATGTTCCACTATTTTCAACATTGAGGCATCTAGAATGTTATTTCCTAAACCTTTGATGATGGTAAAAGGATTCTCTTGAATAACTATTAAGGGTAAACCTAAAGATCCTTTGGATTTATTTGATAATACAGATTTTGTCTCACATGATTATCGTACATAGAATAATCCTCAACCTACTGTTCCAACCTCTTTACCTCCTTCTCAACCCGTGCTTCCTCAAGCACCTAGGTTACCTTCTTCCTTTAAGGAGTATGACTTAGTTGAGCAATTACATGCTACTCCGGCCAAGATATCTTTATGGGAATTGCTTCAAACTTCTCCTACATATCACGAGGCATTACAAAAAGCTTTATCTACTCTTCTAGCTCTACCTCCTAATCAAGAGAATATTAGTTCATTTTTGGAGTGCATGCATACTATGCCTTTTGTACCTCCTATTGTGTTTACCAATGATGATTTACCTTCTGTTGAGGTGCAGAATCAATATGATGCTCTTATGGTTGTTGTTTCTATTATCAGAGTATCATTCGTAGAACATTAATTGATAATGGATCTGGGCTTAATGTTTGCAACATGGATATGCTCAAGGCTATTAAAGCCGATCTTACAACCATTCAACTGGATAATATCCCTATTCGTGGATTTGATAATATTGCAAAGAAAACTTTGGGTATTATTACACTACCTATCAAGGTTGGTCCAGTCCTTCTTCACACACCTATTCATGTCATGCCTGGACCTCTCAATTATAACCTTTTGTTAGGAAGACCTTGGTTACATACTATGCATGCGATTCCTTCTACTCTACATCGTAAGGTTAGGTTCATTTATAACAATCTGATGTATACATTACATGCAGATGATGTGCCAAATCCTTGCTTGAATGTAGAATATGCTAAGATCTCTGAACCCATACAACCAAGTAAGGAACCTGAGAAACCTCCTGAAGTTAAACAAGTTGAAGCTCTATTCTCTTCTTTAACTGAAGATGATTGGGGAACATTGGATTTTAATCCTTCTTTTATGGGAGAATACAAATTTTCTAATTTAGAGTTCGTGAAGGAACAAAATGGGTTTGAAAAACAAGTTTTTATTCCTTCTCCACTTTCTGGGGAATTAAAAAGTAACTTTGTTGCTGCTTCCCTTGAAGAAATGATTGAGACAATAAAACCAAATTGTTATGACATTGTGACGTATGCCTCTCCTTTAACTCAATCTGATATGGCCGATAGATATGGTTCTGGTTATAATTTACTTAGGAAATCGGGATTCAATGGGAAAGGATGTGGAAAATATGAACAAGGTATACAAGTGCCCTTGGACAATGAAGTTTATGATTATACTTATGGGCTAGGATTCAATCCTTATAAGAAACCATCAAATTTTCCTCTTAACGTCAATCATATATGTGGTGGAAACTTAAAATTGGTTAATCCGCTTCTTCTTGACATGGATCAAAACCCTATTTTGGATATTTTTCCTAAGGATGAAGCCCTAGCTGATTTTTTAGGAGCTTATCAAGATTTACCTACGTTTTATCATAAAAGAAGAAAGCCTTATTGTCTAAATAATGAAGCCTATTTTGGAGAATGTGATGAACAAGATATTTCTCCTTTACCAATGGACTCTCCCATACAAAGTAATTTATTAATAACTGAGACTATGGAAGTTCAAATGGATGAGAATGACTCTGAAAAAATAATCAAAGTGGGAAAATATTTGAACCAAGATGAACACGATCAATTAGTTTCCCTCTTGCTTGAATATAAGGATATATTTGCTTGGACATATTCAGATATGCCTGGTATAGATCCTAAGATTGTTACTCACAATATTATTCTTAAACCTAATGTCAAACCTGTGAAACAAAAAATTTGAAAGATAAATTTGGGCATTGCTTTGCTAGTGAAAGATGAAATTGAAAAGTTATTAGGTGTTGGGTTTATCCGTTCTGTCGATTACTCTGAATGGATTTCTAATATTGTGATTGTTTCTAAAGGAGAGAATAAAATAAGGATGTGCACTGATTTTAGGGATTTAAATAAAGCATCCTTAAAAGATGATTTCCCCCTACCTAATATTGATATGATTGTGGATTCGACAGCGGGTCATGCTTTATTATCTTTTATGGATGGGTTTTCAGGTTATAATAAAATATTTATTCCTATTGAAGATCAACTTAAAACCACATTTATCACACCTTGGGGAACATTCTGTTGGGTCATGATTCCTTTTGGATTAAGAAATACAGGAGCAACCTATTAACGTGGTATGACCTTGATTTTCCATGATTACATCCATAAGATTCTAGAAGGTTATGTAGATGACATCTTGGCAAAATCTATACAAAGAGAGGACCATGTGTTTATTTTAAGACAAATATTTGAAAGGATTAGGAGTTATAATATGAGATTAAATCCTAAGAAATGTGCTTTTGGAGTTGATTCTGGTAAATTGTTAGGATTTATAATCTCTAAGCGAGGCATAGGGGTTGATACTTAAAAGATTGATGCTATTGTTAAAATGTCTCCTCCTAAGAATATTTCTCAATTGCATAGTTTACAAGGAAAAATACAATCTTTTCATCGCTTTGTTTCTAACTTAGCTAATAGAACTGTTCCTTTCACCTCCTTGCTTAGAAAAGATACCACTTTTTCTTGGAACCAGGAATGTAAACAATCCTTTGAGCAATTTAAGGAGTATATTTCTAATCCTCCTATTTTGCAACCTGCTCAATTCAATAAACCCTTCTATCTATATACTTTCACCACTTCCCATGTCGTGACTGCATTATTGGCTCAACATGATAGTGAAGGTAAGGAAAGACCGGTATACTACATCAGTCAGACTTTACTTAAATATAAAACAAGATATACCAATTTAGAAAGACAATGCTTGGCTTTAGTTTATGCTTGTCAAAAACTCAGGCATTATCTATTGAATGTTGAGGTTAATGTGATTGTTAAATTTGATCCTCTCAAAAACCTTTTCTCAAAAACTGATCTCTCTAGTCGTCTGGCTAAATGGGTGATGTTACTTACAGAATTTGATCTTAATTTAATTCTTCAAAAGTCAATTAAAGAACAAGCTTTAACTGATTATCTAGCTGAAGCTCCTTGTCCTCATTCTAATAGGAACATCACCTCAATAGAATTCCCTAATGAGAATATTTTAGCTATTAAGTAAGAAGATGTTTGGGAATTATATTTTGATGGTTCTATATGTAAGACAAGTTCTGGTGTAGGCATCATCTTGGTCCCTCCTACAAAGAAATCAATCCCTATGTCATATAAATTGACCTTTCCTTGTACTAATAATATTGCGGAATATGAAGCTCTTATAGCTGGCTTACGGGCAACTTCATCCCTTCACATTAAAAACTTAGAAATATACAGGGATTCGTAATTGATTGTTGAACAAATCAAAGGGGGTTATCAGACTAAGAATGATAAAATGTCACAATATAAAGAATTTTTTCTTGATATCCTTTCACAATTTTCTTCTTATACGATTCAAACTTTACCTAGGAAAGATAATCGACACACAAACGCCATGGTAAGTGTAGCTTCCTTGGTGTGTCTCAAGAATAATGCTGAATACTTTAAATTTAAAATACACACTCTTAAACAACCTACAATTTCTAATAAGGTTAATGCTGATTGTTTTAACTTGCATTTGGATGAATGGTATTCGCATATCTTTCATTTTTTGAAAGACAATACATTTCCTAAATCAACAACAAGAAACATGCGTAACCGTATTAGGAAGCTTGCAACATGTTATATCATTTTGGGCGGTACCCTTTACAAATGTTCTTATAATGGTTTGCTATTAAGATGTCTTGGTAGAACAGAAGTTCTGATAGCTTTAGCGAAAGCTCATTCTGGTTCTTGTGGAGGACATTTTGGTGGGAAATCTTTAGTTAATAAACTTCTTAGAATGGGATATTATTGGCAAACAATGGAACAAGATTCTTTTACATTTGTCAAGAAGTGTCCTCAGTGTCAGTAACATGGTAATTTAATTCATGCCCCTACTTGTGAGCTTTGTAATCAAGTTGCTCCGTGGCCTTTTAGCATTTGGGGATTTGACCTTATTGGAAAAATTTCACCAGCTTCTTCTCAAGGGAATACATACATTCTCACAGCTATAGATTACTTTAGAAAGTGGGTAGAGGCTATTCCTCTCCATTCTAGTACTATAAATGTTATTTGTGATTTTATTATTAATCATATTATAACATGATTTGGTATTCCTGCAACGGTAGTTTCAGATAATGGTACTTCTTTCAATAATAAAGAAGTCAAGAAATTCTTGGAGAAATATTATATTCAACATAGATTTTCTACTCCCTACTATCCTCAATCTAATGGTCAAGCTGAAGCATAGAACAAATTTATTGAACAAATCTTAAGGAAAATAGTCAATAAGCATGTAAAAGATTGGCATACTCAACTTAATTATGCTTTATGGGCTTATAGGACTAGTGTTCACACTGCCACAGGTACTTCTCCTTATAATCTTATTTATGGTACTGATGCTATTATGGGATAATTGATAAAGATACTTTCTAGGAACAATGATTACAAGAATTAGAGATGTTGGATGAACAACAAATAAATGCTTTGGAGCATATTAAGGCTTATCATAAATCACTTCAAAAATAGTACAATCATAAGGTGATTGAACGATCATTTTTGGTAGGTGATTTAGTCTTATATGAAAATCAAAGAAAAGTGAATGCATTACCTAGTGAAAAGGGGAAATTCAGCCTTAATTGGCTTGGACCTTTTGTGGTTATTGAGGATTTTACTTCAGGTGCTTATAAGATTGCTGATATGAATGGTGTTCCCCTTAAGGAACCTATTAATATTATGCATCTCAAACGTTATTATCCCTAATACATCAACATTTCTTCATGTGTTTATGTATTCCCTATAAGAATAGTTATGTCTGTTTTATAGGTTATGAGATTTGAATACATTTATACATCAATTGTATTTCTTTCTTTATGTTAAGTTTTTTTGTGTATTGATGAAAAGAACAAGAAATCAATCATAGAACTAACTGGTCAAGAAAAATGTTCATATATAAATATTAATGAGTTTGGTACATATATGGCACATATGCCATGGCTATCAATCTCTATCTCTATGCTCTGAGGGTTGATGGCTCCCAACTCTTTTTGCTTTATGGTGTGAGGTTGAAGATCTCAGCATGGTAGTCTGTGTGCAACTCCTCAATATTCTCATCTCATAGTTGCGCTCTTGAGCTCTTTGTAGGTCAGCCATCAATCTCTTTTCCCTTTCTTTGCACAACCTCAGCTCTTGATGGATGCATGCAAAAATATTTGCATGTCGGCCGAGATATCTCTGCCCAATAAGGGACTCTCACTCACTAGCTGGTAGTCGGTAGGATAAATAGGTATCCTTCAGAACCTCATATACAAAGCTCCTCCACTCTGTTGCACTAGCTGCAGAATTCAAACATATCTATCTTTTAGTACTTCTTCTAGCAAAACATTTACTTAAAATATTCCAATCAATTACATAAATCATACCTGGATCTCCCTCCTCAGTATCATCAAAGGATCTAGATGGTGGGGGCATGGAGTGACTACCCTCTCCTCGCTCACTGCGTCTAGGTATAGGTGGTGGTGTCTCTGTATGTGCACGGGGAGGTTGTCATGATCTCAATGGTACAACATGGATCACCTGATCATCTGCATCTGTACTACCACCTGGGGGAATATCCTCTGCTCTCTCATATGCTCCCTCATCCTCTCTCTCTTCTTCTCTCTCCTCTTCTCTATCCTCCTTCATGGGATATCGCTTGGGAATGGGCTCCTCCTCATGATCCTCCTCCTCCTCCTCCTCTGGTGTGTCACCACCTCAGTGCATCCTCTCTGAAAGACCTGGATCACCTGTAGGGTACTCATCAAGGAAGATGGGCTGGGTCCCCTATAGACTCAAGTATTTGATATACTCTCTGCTCACCCCTGGGTGGGATACAGTAGGATCCACCTCTATATCCTTGGTCTCATCTATATCACTATCTACAATATTTTCCACTATAGGTTGACATATGGTGTCAGGTCTCTGATAATATCTCGTCAAGTATCTGCACCAAGGTACTATCTTGGGGACTCCCTGTGTCAAACCAAACTATCTCATAACTCTATCATAATAATATGGCATCACTGCATGACTGGTAGGACCCTCTAGCAGCTTGCACTGCTGGGAGTGTCTCAACTGGTGTCGAGTATCTAGCCATCCTATAATTCAATAGTATGGTCTCCATATCACATCCACACCTGGTATACGGTCAAAGTGTACCCTCCAAAAGAGGATATCTCTGTACTGCTAGACATATTCTAATAGATATGCAAAGGTTCTCAGTGTACTCACATCTACCATCACTGGAACACCCTATGGTCAAGTACATGTGTAATTCTCAAACATCCAAACCTATAGCAAGGTGCATACCATAAGACTCTCTCGCTAAAATCTCACTAACTGACTCAACTCATGGTAAAGATGTGATAATATGTTGCGGCCCCATGAGAAAAAAATCATGTCATTCTCCATCCCGTGCACGAGATGGGTGAATGGCGCTAAGAAAATTGTACCCTTTGTGTTGGGTGTTACAACCAAAGAGAGTATACATAGCATCACTCTCCGTACCAAGGGTGTCAGAACTTCTAGTATGACTAATAGAGCGATCTAATCTGATCGGGTCCTCATCTATGGTACTCTTCCCAAATAATACTCTCCATATGAAAACACCTCGAGAGGACCCTGCTGCACTCTTAGTCTAACAGACTCACCTCAGACTGGAATTCATAGGATCTTGTACACATCCTCCAATGTGATCATGATCTCTCCTGATGGAAGATGGAAGGAACAAGTGTCCTCATCCTACCTCTCTATCATGGCTGATATCATGGATGGATGGAACCTCATATGTGGTAGGATTCCTACCCAATACAATCCCACGTCTCTCAATAGTTGTATCTCATCCCATTGTAGCTCAGACAAGTTCCCTTTGACAGTTAGTAGAATCCCTCCAAAGGGGTGCTCTCAGAGACGGACAAGATCATGTCAGCACAAACAACAACATATCAATAATATATTATCATCAACTACAACTATCACTTGATATAGTCAAGGTCAACCTTTTTGGGTCAGGGTCGACCTTTTTGGGTTAGGGTCAACTTTATCCCCAGAAAGGACAGGACCTTCCCAGTTATGGTTTACCTGCAAAGGTTAGGGTCGACATAACTAGGTCAACATCAACCTTTTTGGGTCATAAAAACTAGAATTTCTCAATCAAAAAAATCAAAACAGGGAACCTACCTCAGGCAGTGGCTATTTGTTGGCCAGGCACTCTCTTAGGACCTCCACGCGACTCGCTCGAAGTTCTTCTCTCTTTGGTATCTTTCTCCTTGATTCCAAGCTCTAAAAATGGTAAGAATGAGAAGGTAAGTGTTATTCATCTTATTTATTACTTAAAATAAGGGTTTTATTAGGGTTTTCTTAGGGTTTCATTTGAATTTACTTAGGTCAAATTCGAAATTCCTTTTACATGCATTTAGATAAGCATTCACTCTTTTCATCATAACTTGAGTTTGGTAGCTCTGTTTTCATTATCGTCAGTGGCATTGGAATCATGATTCAGATATATAACCTCTTAAATTAGTTTAGGAAGATATTTAATCCTTCTAAATTGTTTAGGAAATTACTTTTCAATAAATTTCATATCTAGTGTATAGATCTAACTTTATCACCCTGTTTCACCTTTCAGAATTAGTAAGCCGAAAAAGGGGGGCATAAGGGGCTCTACAAATTTCTCAAAACCATCTTAGTAAGGCTTAGGTGCTCTATGGATTTTCATTAACCTTGTGTATTGTAGGTTGCGGATACTAACAATTTCTTGCAGGATCTCCACACTGAGGACTTGGCTATATCCTTTCTACTTTACAATGTTTTCTTACTTTAGCTTGCATATTCACACAGTGTCATGCCTAAGATAAAGTGGGGAATAAATGTATCATCTTAAAATGGAAGCACTTCCATTTTTGTAGGTTTAGCACCCTCGTTTAGTATATTTTCATATTAGATTTGCATTTAGGATGCACATGCACTTGATTCTGCATTTCTAGGTGAAATTAGGGTTAGGATCCTTTTGGGTCCTCCTTAATCTCCCTTTATATGAATCCATTTTTTAAGTAGAGCCTATCTATTGGCTCTCCTAAATATTCATCATACTTACTCTTTGGCCTTTGTGCCTCTCTCCAGCATCCTGGTGTGTTTTCTCACCTTCCTGGTCCCCGGTTGACTTGGGAATCCTGCAAATTTCCATAGGAGACCAGCCTGAAACCTCAATTATGGGTTGAGGTTGATTTTGACCTAGGTCAGAATTGAGGTTGAACTTGACCTAGGTGAAGGAAAAAGAGAGTGTTTATATAGAGATCTCAATATAGACCTCCTAAGGCAATTCAAGGTGTTAGTAATAACTGAGAGGGGGGGGTGAATTAGTGGCTTCAAAAACTTATCTTTATTCTAACCACCAATCAAATACACCTCAGATTATTATGTCCCTTACAAGATGCATGCCATGAAATACTTTATAATAATTATCTGTCTGTCGATTTTCCTTTTTTGACCTTATTCTCCTTGATTACCGATAAGCAGTAAAACTTATTTCTCGACACTCAGTAAATATGCAGAGTATACTGATAAATCTAAAAATGCATATGTGAAATGTAAAATAGTAAAGTAATAACCCATACACACATAACACATGAATTTTAACATGGAAACACTGTTAAGGGAAAAAACCACTGGGACCGGTACCCCAAATTTTTAGTCTTCTGAAGTTAGCCCTGTTAGGAGCCAACCCTGTTAAAGGTTACAAACACACTGTTAGGTGTGACCTTGTTAGAGGATTTTATACATAGAGGTTGTCACTTAGTATCTGACATCTATTTTCTACCATCCTTGAATCAACCTTCTTCTTAGACTGTCAATAGGCTTTAGGCAAATCTTACTACCATCCTTGAATCAGCCTTCTTCTTAGACTGTCAATAGGTATCTGGAAAGTACAATGCTACTTTCATGAATCAAACTTTTTGGCACTCCTTGGGATGTACCTCAATATATAGAAGACTGTTAAGTCCTTCTTTATTAAGAGACTTGATGCTTCAATGGTTAAATTGAAACACAATGACCTATTTCTAATACAACTTGAATTGCAAATTTTCATATCTATTTAAGTACATTACCTCTTTGATCAATGTATCAATTCAATTCTTTATGCTCCACACTTTTTGCTCTGTGATGCTATGCTTCACTATTCATCAGTGTCTGCAGAATTCTTTAGCTCTCCTTCAGCTTGATTGATCAGGACTGTATGAAGTTATCCTTCATCAGTTTCTCTTCAGCATCCTCTTTCTATTAACCCCCGTTCATGTGATGATGAAATGAATTAAGCTTGTCTCTTATATAGACATGATATTCACCGTTTCTTGATTCTTGATTCTTGGCGTGAAAAACAATCTAGCCAATCTGATTTAAAACATAACTCCTGATTTATCTTGTAGTTATCTTTATGCTGACTGTACAAATCTTCTTTAAATTAATCACTTAAGTATCATCGAATAAAATAATGAAAACTACTAGTTAAGTCTATCTTTAGCTCTTGCCAGCTAGATATTTTGTCATTTTCTGAACTCTCTGTTCTATCGGTCAACTCTGTAGTTAGTCATCGGTGGCAACTGCCAATTCCATCAGTGTGATTCCAGCTAGCTTCGGGATCTCCGTCCATCGGGCATCATTGGATTTTACTCGTCGGGCAACTCTGTTCTCAGTTTGTCGGGCATCTTGTGATTTTGCTTCATTGGACAATACTGTCTTCTGCTTATCGGGTATCACTGTGACTTTGGTTCTTTGCCTTTACCGATGGTGTGCACTCTGTCGGTGGTATCTGTCACTTAGTGAATAATTGACTTTTATGCATTGATGAAAGCATAATCTTTGTTCCATTGATTCTCTGAAGTATTTAGAATTATATACATGACCGTACAGATGATATCAAGTTGACATCAATGAAAATACAAACCATTAACTGATTTAATGTCTTGCATTATCTTCAAATTAACATTATCAAACATTTAATCAGTCACATGTCACCAATCTCTCCCTTTGGCATTGATGGAAACATACAATATTATCACACTATACTATTTCTAATACAATATGAAATACAATTGTTGAGATTCATTAAACTACCAAACAGTTTGTTTTGATAATCAATAAAAATTCTGACCACCGATAAGCTCTGTGTTAGCTTGGATTTGATTCTTGCAGTTCTCTGTGTTTCTTGTTATGATGTGTTGCATCCTTTCCTTGTTTCAATATCTCTCTTTTGACTATTGTCTCTTGTCAACAACTCTCCCTTTGGATATAATCTCTCCCTGTTGGAGTAATTTGATAATGGATAATATTTCTTCTTTTTCTGAAGACTGTGATAATATGGATACTTTCTCTCCCTTTGACAACAATGCCAAACAAATATCTTATAGATATCATACATTAATGTCAAATAATCATTTTCTTCCATCCATAATATATTCCTTGAATTTCCCTTATCCATCAGCAATACAACAATATGCTCTGGTGCTCAGTTATGATATATACCTTCTTGTATATAGATGTAGCTTTGAAGTTCATCTTTTTGCTTGCATCAACATGAATGATATTCTGATAATATATAGGTTGATGCAACCTTTAGTCTTTTACTGACTGGTAGACAAGGGTTTTACCCCTAGTCTCTTTCTCAGGTACTCAAATGTATCCTTGGGTAGTGGCTTGGTGAAGATATCGGCCAATTGTTCTTTTGATTGCACATACTCAAGTATCACCTCTTTTTCTTGAACTTGCTCTCTTAAGTAATGATACTTGATGGCAATGTGTTTATTCTTTGCATGCATGACTAGATTATTGGAAATATTTATTGCACTGGTGTTATTACAATAGATAGTCACTAGTTCTAAGATCTTCATATGCATACCTTCCAGCAACTGTTTGATCCATGCAATATTTGAGCAATTTGTAGCAGCAACAACATATTCTGCTTCTGCAGTAGACTGTGAGATGCATCCCTGCTTCTTGCTAATCCATGTGACAAGTCTGTCACCCATAAAAAATGCTCCTCCAGTTGTGCTCTTCTGGTCATCAAGATTTCCAGCCCAATCAGCGTCGATAAGCACTTTTAGTTCAAATTTGCCTTCTCTTTTCTACTATAATCCAAATTCCTCAGTATTCTTCAGATATCTTAGGATGCTTTTCACAGCAATCATATGTGATACCATGGGGTTAGTAGAAAATCTAGCAACAATTCCTACTGCATGTGCAATATCTGGTCTAATGTGTACAACATACATGAGTTTTCTAATCATTGATCTGTACAATGTCTGATTTACCTCTATTGTCTTGTCTTCCTTTGTTAACTTACATCCAGTAGCCATCGGTGTTCCAACTAGTTTGGAATCTTCCATCTTGAATATTTTTAGGACCTCTTTGATGTATTTGGACTATGTAATGAAAATACCTTCACTTTATTGAATGATCTGTAGACCAAGAAAGAACTTGATCTCTCCAAACATAGACATCTCAAATTCTTTTCTCATCTCATCAGAAAATGATTTGCATAGCATATCATTTCCTCCAAATATGATGTCATCAACAAATATTTTAGCAATCAAGGTGTTAGCATCAGTATCTTCTTTCAAATAAAGATTACTGTTTTCACTAGTACTTATGAATCCAATACTTATTAGATAGGAATAAAGTCATTCATACCATGCTCTAGGAGCTTGTTTTAATCTATACAAGGCTTTGTGAAGTCTACATACCATGTTCCTCTTGTCTAGATCTACAAACCCTTCTGGTTGCTCAATGTATACCTCTTCTTCAAGTATTCCATTTAAGAATGTTGACTTGATATCCATTTGATATACTTTGAATCCTTTGTATGCAACATGAGAAAGTAGTATTCTTACTCCTTCTAGCCTAGCAATGGGTGCAAAGGTTTCTCCATAATCTATACCTTCTTCTTGTGCATACCCCTTGCATACTAGTCTTGCTTTGTTCCTTGTGACTTCTCCATTCTCGTTTAGCTTATTCTTGAATATCCATTTTGTACCGATAACATTCTTGTCATCTGGTCTTGGCAAAAGTGACCATGTTTTTTTCTTCTCAATCTGCTCAATCTCATCATTCATAGCACTTATCCATTCTTCATTATCTAGTGCATCGTTGACTGATTTTGGCTCAAACTCACAAATTAAATAATTTGAGTTAAAAGACTTACTTCTTGTTCTTGTACCATCTTTCTTATCTCCTATGATCTGGATCTCTAGATGGTTCCTTCTTACATATCTTGCAAGTACAAGTATAGTTCTTTGTCTATCAACTTGATCATTTTCCTGATCTTCATTATGTTCTTCATTACCTTGCACATTATCTTGATTATTATCCTAACCATTGATAACAACAGTCTGACCGTCGGTTGCAAGATTTTGTTGTTCAGGGATTAAGAATTGTTGCTCGGGTAGAGTGTTGGGTTCTTCACAATATATAAACTTGTTGTATTCCTCTGGTTCTTTTGTGCTTTCCAGCTCATTCTTTTCTGCAAACTCATCAATATTTACATTTGCACCTTCAACTATTTTTTTAGAGGCCTTGATAAGACATTTAAAAGTTTTGATTTTGGTAGAATACCCCAAAAAAATACCTTCATCACTTTTGGCGTCAAGCTTTCCATTTCTATCATCCTTTAAGACATAACATTGACTACCAAATATCTTGAAGTAACTTACATTGGGTGTTTTACCATACCATAGCTCATAAGGTGTCTTCTTTGTGTCCTTCTTCAATTGTACTATGTTTAGTGTATAAACAACAGTGCTGACAGCTTCCCTCTAGAAGATTTGGGTGATGTTTTTCTCTATCATCAGTGTTCTTGCACAATCAACTATTGATTTTTTCCTTCTCTCAGCAATCCCATTTTGCTGTGGTGTTCTTGGTGCAGAAACCTATCTTTTTATACCATGCTCATTACAAAAATTAGTGAATTCATCTGATATAAATTCTCCTCCTCTATCTGATCTCA
>MU225867.1:565636-578141 GCA_018584345.1 Thuja plicata | reverse complement strand
ATCACACCATCATGATGGCTAGATCTAGGGCTTGAATGATAAATCTTGAATGCTTGAACCAAATCCCTTCAAAGGCTTGAAAGCTTGAATCCTTGATCTTCAATGGAGAATTTAAATGCTTGAGGAGGGAGACTTGAACACCTTGAGAGCTTGAAAACATGTAGAGCAATGGATGCTTGAACTTTTTGCTTGATCACCTCTTATCACCTAGTTGATAGTTAGAGAAAATGAGAGAAGGCTTCCTTTTATATGAAATTTGGGCACAATCTTCTAAGGAGGCCTACATAGGATAATTAAATCATCATTTAAGCCTTTACCCCTAGGAGAGGTCCTATATTAAATATAATTTAGGAATCCATGATTCGGAACCCGAAACAGCCGACCCGAAAGCGGGAGAGAACTTTTTGCAAAGACCAACATCCGAGAAACTGTGGGATTCTAGGTTTGGGACCCTGGGACAGGGTCGAGGTTAGCCCTATCCTAGGAAAAGGCCAAGGTTGACCCTATCCTAGGGCAAGGCCGAGGTTGACCCTGTCCCTGTATGCCAGAAATAGAGTCCTGCAACCCAGAATGCAGAAATCAGTCCCACAAGTGGTATAAGGAGGAGCAGATCAGGGGGGATGATGCAAAAATGGGGGGATGATGTAATGGAGGTCAAATACATCCCCTAAGGAGGGCTAAACACTCTTAACATGGAAGTGCTTCTATTTTAAGACGATACATCTATAATTAATGTCACTTTTTAGAAATCAAAGTTATTCGTCCTCGTAAAATTGAAAAAAAAAAAAAATATGCATAAAAAGAGAGGTTGGGTGAGGTTAAGATGGTAATGAGAATTACATCTCATATAGAAGAGGGGGCTCTATTTAAATCCCCCACATAGCCTATCACATTTCAAGCGGACAAAGCCTATGTTGGCCAATTGTTATCCGCTTGTTGTCGCCTTAAATTCATTCAGCTTAAACTTTGGGAGGATTCACTACAAATTTCTGAGGACTGTTTGTCTCTACTTTGAATGCAATGTGAGATGTTTTCATCCAAATTATTAGATGAGTTGTCACTGCAATTCACCAGTCTTAGAAGACATGTATTAAATAAAAGGATTTGATGCAACCTTTTCCAACATCCTCAGTTTTTTTTTTTTCAAATTACAATATGGTCTGAGTATTTTTGTGAGGTGTCACATGTTTAAAAAAAAAAATTGTTAACATGTAATGGTCTCAGGTGTTGTATAAAAGGCATAATTTATAGTAGTAAATATGTGACATGTAGAATTGCTTAACATTGAACAATAAATAGTTGGAGACACTATTAATAATTGAAGTGAATGTAGAATTGGGAGAGATGTAACAAAAAATGCAAATTTGAGAGGTGGAAATATGAAATGCCAAATACCTTCTTCTGCACATAATTGGAAAAGTGTAATGAAAGGTCAATGCAAACCACTAAATTAGACATTGTCATTAGAAAATATAGACCAATGAAAATTACATCTCAGAAATACAATTACACTGTATATGCTAATAAAAAATTGTCTGATGCTAGTTGGATGTTAAGGTTTATGAGAGACCAAGAAGTATGGTACAATGAAGTAACAAGGAAAGTGGAAGGGGATGTGAAGGGTACAAAGAATTTGACCACTGGACACTGGTGAGGCATCTGCCTCTCCATTTGGGGGCATGAAGATGGTGGTAGGTTTAATTTGAATGGTTATTTTAGTTTATTATCTTTTACATCAACTTTATGCATTTTAGTTCATTTGAAGGAGGAGGAGGAGGAGGAGGAGGTGGTGGTGGAGGTGGAGGATGAGGAGGACGAGGAGGAGGAGAGAAGAGGAAGAGGAAGAGGGAGGAGGAGGAGGAGGAACAAGAGGAAGAAGAAGAGGAGGAGGAGAAGCAATAAGAAGAAGAAGAAAATGAAGAAGAATACGAGGAGGAGGAGGAGGAAGAAGAAGAAAAAGAGGAGGAAGAGGAAAAAGAAGAGGAGGAGAAGGAGGAGGAGGAGGAGGAAGAGGAAAAAGAAGAGGAGGAGAAGAAGGAGGAGGAGGAGGAGACCCCCATTATATTTCACTATCGGCGTGACCATTGCACCTTTCCTAGGTGCNGAGGAGGAGGAGGAGGAGGAGGAGGAGGAAGAGGAAAAAGAAGAGGAGGAGAAGAAGGAGGAGGAGGAGGAGACCCCCATTATATTTCACTATCGGCGTGACCATTGCACCTTTCCTAGGTGCAAGTGCTAGTTTTCCTTAATCTTTGATTTTTCCCAAATTTCTTGTAGATTTCCATATTTACGTTAAAGTCCTTTACTTTAACCTTTCAAGCACATCCTAACAATAATTATCTTTCTTGAAAATAATTACCATAACTATATGCCTACATAACCCTTCTCTTCATCGAGTTGTCGGAGAGACAATTTTAGTGGATACCTAATTATAGTTAAAATCAAATAAAAAATATTACTTCTTTAGCTGCTAATGGACTTTATAAATTTGAGCCGTTTTTGGAGATGTCTGATCATTTTTGAGCTTGCGGGCATCACAAAAACATATAAAATTGTCATAAACTTGTTTCCCATACATGACAAAAGGTGATTCACCTTTCTAGATGTATAAATAGTCATTTACAGCTCAGAAATGACTTCAAATCTTCAGCCGAAATAGAAAAACGTGATTCACCTTTTCAACAGTACTTTATAAAAAATGCTTTCCTCCCTTTCAAACTGCTTCATAGTTTCTGATATCCTCACCATGAAATATGTTTTCCAGAATGTATTAACTATCAGATTTGTAAACCTCCCTGTGATGTTCTGTTCGAACATATCCTTTTATAGCTTTAAATCGCTTGATTCAAATGATTTAAATTAGTTTGAAATTTATGTATTTCATAAAGAGATATATTTTTTTTCTTTAATTCAAGTTTGGTCTTGTCTCAAAACATTGTCCCACCACCTTCAATGAAATGTCCAAATCAATTTTACAATGGATTTATATTGTATGCATTGATTCACATTTTTCTCTCATCATAATTTCACTTAAATAATATAAACTTTCGCACCTTTAAATTCTCACCAAATTGCATCTGAAACCACTTTTGAAAGCTAACCTTGCTTCCTTATAAAATTCTAAAAATTCACCTGCCTCTAGTAATCTGATAAGAGAGTGCACTGGATGGATCTGAGAAATTCATCCAAAGCCTTAAGATATTCCTTATCGAAGAAGACCTCCAACTGCATTCTGAAAAACTCAAACCTATAAATTGTTGAAAGTTGCTTGTGCTTTCATCTTTGAAAACATGCCAAACTAGTGCGTGAAGCTTTGGTATCTGACACATATGTACACTTTCATATAGAGAATTACCAGGAAAAATCTGTTTCACATGACGTTTGTCCAATCAAGAAATACAAAATTCCAAAGCGGGCTTCTAACCACTTTCTTCAATCTGCAAATGACAAATTCATATAAATTGCAAATTTTCTTAGCTAGGGAAAAATATCAAATGAGCTCCTGAGGGCTTGGGATTTTGCACAAGGTATCTTTGTAATACATAAAATTGCATGAAATAATTATTTTAGAGTTAAGACCACATAGACATGAAATATATAGGTCTGAGAAATGCCGCTTTGATAGATTTTACAACACAGACAATAGATTGAATTATCTGTAAATAGATTTCTCTTGGGAAAAATAGCAAACTATGTTATGGGACTTTAGAAATTGGCATAATGCTTAATTATGATATGGACAATATAAAAGAATGATTAGATTGGAAAGAAATATGATAGGCCTTGAAGTATGGAGTTTCAAAAATGGATACTTGAAAGGGTTGTGATATGCAAACCATTTGCTATTCTAGAATTTTCATGATCTGATAAGTATGTCAGTTTTAATTCTAGGAGGCTAAAAGTGAAAGTATATATTCATTCATGTGTGGTAAACACAATTCCATTGAGTTTTACCCATTGAGTACGGAATTTTAGGGGCTATTTTAAGGGTTTTATTTTATATGGACCTCTAAATTTTGCAAAAATTTAGAGCTCCAACAATAACCATTCAAGGAGATCAATCCCTTCTATCACTATCTCAACCTCAAAGATAATTGTGAATACTACATCCCTAAAAATGGTGAATCAACACCCTCATCTTCATCATTTATATTGAATAAAATATACTTCAAACACAATGTAACGAACCCACTCCTAATTTTGAGATCAAGATCTAGGTACATGACCAAGGATGTGGAGAATACAACATGGATAATTTCACCTTTGGTGACATCAAATGGGGGCAATTGCACCAAGATGGGTGACCAAAAAAGGGTCTTAAGATGTCACTTTTTGTCTAAAATCAACAAACTCTAAACTTTAATGAGAAAATCAAGATAATTACACTCAAAATTTGGAGATGCAACAAGAACAATAGTTGAAGTGCATTGAATTTAGTTTCTAAAGTACTATTTTTAAAACAATCAAGATTAAGGGTCTTAAAAAGGGGATCACACAAACTGGTCTTGTTTTTCTTCAAGAAAACATAACATAGCGTCTAGTGTTCCCTTTAAATACCAACTTTTTCCTTGAATTTTCAAAATCGCTCTAGTGAGAAGCTGGCTAACACTATGTAGTTTATCCCAAATTTTTTGGCTAATTTTTTTTTTATGAATATATGATTTATTACTAAAATTTGAAGTGGACACACCCTGGAAACTATAATTTGAGTGTGTTCTGCCTACAATTTTTGAAAACTAATTAAATTTTTTTTTTTTTTCTAGGTGTGTAGAATGGAGTCTAGTTTCTAAAAATGTATTTTGTTTTAAACTTCAATAAACAAGCCAAAATATATGATTGAAATATCATATCTTTATGTTTGAGAAAAAAATGGACACACTAAAAAACTAAATTAGAGATGAAAAGATTAACATAACCAAAATTCCAAAAAAAAAAATGTGGTTAGTGTTGTCACAAAAGTTTGCACCCTTGTTTAGGTGAGTGTGAATGACCTAAAAAAAATTGTGAAACATGGAAACAACCTCCCAAGTGTGGGACTTAAAATGTGAGGTTGAGTCTCTGGATAAGGTCGACTTCCTTCCAATCAGGATGCACCGAAAACTAAGCTTTTGAGGGGAAAGAGAGAAAGATATGCAGAATGAGAAAGGGGTGATACACTAAGATTAAATATTATCTTCCTGTACCTATGACTGCTCTTACAATTCAATAAAGATCACAACACCATACTACTCCCTATATTTATCAACCTTAACTCAATATGAAAGTGAAGAATCAATACAACATATTATAGAATACAATTATTCACTAAATACGATTGATCAACCTATATTAACACACTCATACAACGAGCGATAATATTTTGCACCTCCATTTCTCTGCCATATCTCTCACTTCTTTACTTTGCAGAGGGATTGTAAGTGTGATTGTCCTCAGCTCAAAGAATTAGTGGAGGAGTTGCCAAATTGGGGAGGACAGATGTTTATATCTAACAATTATTTCTTTGTCTGTAGGTAAGATTAGTACAGGCGTGACACTGGTTTCCATTATTTGAAGGTGATTTATGAGTTGGCAATGCATAAAGTTTGAAGACCCTGTTAATCAACTGATGAAGATCTAATGAAGATGATGAAGACTGAGTGATATCGAGTATCATTATTGTAGAAATGGTTAGATCAGTTGTTGTTTTGTCATTGATGTCAAATAATTGATTAATTGATTTTTGTTATGTTACCATATCTTAAGAGGAGAAGTTAAATGGGTGACAAATACATATCAGACAATGATTAAATAATGATGATATAGTTGTTTTCTACTATATATTTGATGTTATCAAATCAGTATAATTGATTGATTAAGTCAGAAATTGCAAAGATTTAAGTTATGATTGAAAGAGCTACTTTACCAAGCTAGACAGAGTGAGTCGGTATATAGAGTTATGTAATTTGGTCACACTTATCGAACACCGAGTGAAAGACAAGCACCGAGCACCGAAGATGAGTTAGACACCGAGTAGTGAATAAAGACAGTTACCAAGTTGCAAAGCAAGTTTATTGAGTATAGGATATTGATTGTAAATGATGATAAGATCAAATTGTTGATATTTTGGCGACTGATCATGTAGTGGGTGTTGATATTGTGGCAAATGCTCAAATTTTTGGTGTTTTTTCAGGAAAAATATTTTCTTTTTCGAGAAAAAGAAGACCAACATTGTAAAACCCTAAAATGGTCAATTTTAGAGGTTGTCCTAAAATGCATTAATAAGCGGCTGAGATGCATAATGCATTGTAATGTTGGTGTACTATTTTGCTAGATAACAAGAGAGGTTAGACGACTGCATAGGTGGACGTAGCCTAGGTTTTGAGTGAAAGTGAAGAATCAATACAACATTGTATAGAATACAATTATTCACTAAATACGATTGATCAACCTATATTAACACACTCATACAACGAGTGATAATATTTTGCACCTCCGTTTCTCTGCCATATCTCTCACTTCTTTACTTTGCAGAGGGATTGTAAGTGTGATTGTCCTCGGCTCAAAGAATTAGTGGAGGAGTTGTCAAATTAGGGAGGACAGATGTTTATATCTAACAATTCTTTCTTTGTCTGTAGGTAAGATTAGTACAGGCGTGACACTGGTTTCCATTATTTGAAGGTGATTTATGAGTTCGCAATACATAAAGTTTGAAGACCCTATTAATCAACTGATGAAGATCTAATGAAGATGATGAAGACTGAGTGATACCGAGTATCATTATTGTAGAAATGGTTACATCAGTTGTTGTTTTGTCATTGATGTCAAATAATTGATTAATTGATTTTTGTTATGTTACCATATCTTAAGAGGAGAAGTTAAATGGGTGACAAATACATATCAGACAATGATTAAGTAATGATGATATAGTTATTTTCTACTATATATTTGATGTTATCAAATCAGTATAATTGATTGATTAAGTCAGAAATTGAAAAGATTTAAGTTATGATTGAAAGAGCTACTTTACCGAGCTAGACAGAGTGAGTTAATATATAGAGTTATGTAATTTGGTCACACTTATCGAAGACCGAGTGAAAGACAAGCACCGAGCACCGAAGATGAGTTAGACACCGAGTAGTGAATAAAGACAGTTACCAAGTTGCAAAGCAAGTTTATTGAGCATAGGATATTGATTGTGAATGATGATAAGATCAAATTGTTGATATTTTGGCGACTGATCATGTAGTGGGTGTTGATATTGTGGCAAATGCTCAAATTTTTGGTGTTTTTTCAAGAAAAAGATTTTCTTTTTCGGGAAAAAGAAGACCGACATTGTAAAACCCTAAAATGGCCGATTTTAGAGGTTGTCCTAAAATGCATTAATAAGTGGCTGAGATGCATAATGCATTGTAATGTTGGTGTACTATTTTGCTAGATAATAAGAAAGGTTGGACGACTGTGTAGGTGGACGTAGCCCAGGTTTTGGGTGAACCACGTTAAATCTGTGTGTTATGTTTTATTCTTCTTTCATTTTCTGCATACAACTGTTTATTCTTATATTGTTTCAGATCTGTCAAACCCTAACACAAATTTAATGCGAAGCAATGATGAGCTAGACGAGGATATCAATTAAATGATGTTTTTTAGAAAATATACGAATGTCAAAATTAATGAGAAGATCTAAGGCAAATATCAAGTGGTTAAACCTGATTATGAGAGTTCCAAGAAAAGTTCAAGTTCTGAGGTAAAAGTGAAGTGGTTTACCGAGTTGAGAATTATGAAGAAGATGATCAAACGACAGAGCAAAAATGATGGAAAATATAATTAAGGAGATTAAGAGGCAAAAGTATGTCTATACAAAGAATGAGAACAAATTGAGAGAGATGAAGACAAAGATGCTGGTGAGTTGAACAGAGAAGAAGAAGAAGTTGAAGAACAACATTTACCGAGTAGAAAAAAGAAAAAGAGATTGAAGAATCTACGGTCTGAGAAAGAGATAAATGGAGTATGTGATGCTAGTATTCAATTGAGCATAAAGGAACTGACACAAGCAAAGGTAGTTTCTATATTTACAGATCAAAGTTTTACCGTTGCTTATTAGTATTTGTAATAGAGAAATCTCTAAACTGAGTAGATTTAACCATCCTATTTGTAAATCCTAGAAGTAGGTAACATTCCAAAAGAGTGTTTAAAGAACTCTAACAAGGCCACTCCTAACAGGGTGAAGATCTTAACAGATTTGAGGTAAATCCCCTAACAGGGTCACATTTAGAAAATGTCTTTGTAATCTTTAACAAGATAAGTTCTTAACCGAGCGTATTTTAGAAGGGTACAATTTTTATTATGTGTCACAATTCCCACAAATGTTTTTCCCAAAATGGGTTTCCTCATTAAATCTGTTGTCAATTGAGTTAAATTTGGAGTCAACTGTGTTAATATGATGTTAATGAGTTTGAATGATTGACATATTTGAGATGTATGGTTGTTTAAGTTATTAAGTTGTTTGGTGAATTGGTTATTACTGTATTCAATGTTATCGAGTGAACTAGTGAGTTGAGTTTGAAGTGTTCAGATTTGATTTTGTCTAATTCACCCCCCCTCTCAGTGGACCAACAATTGGTATAAGATCTAGTTACTCTGAAGTGATAAGTTTAAAAGGACTTGAGTTAAGATCTAAATATGTATAAGAGGGAAGCACCAAAGCTGAATAGGGATCATTTCTCTACATGGAAAAGTAGAATAAGGTTGCATGTGCCTGGAGTAGGAGAATATGGAATTCATTTTCCTGATAATGAATATGTTGCACTGACTACTGCACCTTTGACTATCAGTGAGCAAAGACACAAACAAGAACACACACAAGTTATGATTGAGATTGCTTCTACACTTACCAACCAGGAATATGATGAACTTGATGGATGCACTACTTAAAATAAAATGTGGGATAAGCTTATTTTGACCTATGGTGGAGATCATCATGTTCAGAAGGCTAAAACAAAAAGTTTGAGAGGTAAATTTTACTCTATGAGGATGAAGGAAGAAAAGAACATAATACAGTACAATGCAAGACTTAAGGAGACTATTAATTCTACGAGAGGAGCTGGTGGGATCATAACAGAGGATGATGTTACAAGCAAGATGTTGAGAACCCTGCTACTGAGTTATGATATTCATGTATCTACTATACAAGAGCTAAGACCTATTCCCCATATGAATGTTTCACTAGATGCTACTATTGATAAGTTAACTGCATTTGAGTTAAATGATTTTGACAATAGTTTTCCTACTACATCTAAGATTGAATCTGCATTTAAGTCTACTTTAAAGATTGGAAAATCTAGGGAAGCTGTAGCCAAAGATGGATATTTGAGTAGTGCTAGTGAGAAATTTTATAATTGTACTAAAGGTCTTGAAGATTTATTTACTAGATGTGATGAGAATGAAATAGAATTTGAAGCTTTGTTGGCTAGAAGGCTACAAAGAGACAAAGGCAAATACCGAGGTAAGTTACCCTTGAAATGTTTTAATTGTGATAAAATTGGTCATTTTGCATCTAACTTCCCTGAGAAAGATAAGGAGGAAAAAAAGATAATATATTTAAGGACAAAAGAGAAAACAGATTCAGGAGATTCAGAGACTACAAAAAAAAAGGTAAGAAATCTTGTCATTTTTCTAATGAAGGACTAAGTGATGATGATTCAGATGACAGTGATGATGGAAAATAAGTTGTTTATGTTTCTATTAAAGATGATTCTGATGAAGAAGAACCAAGAGCCCTAATATCACAAGTAAGTAAGAGTGAAACATGGATTATAGATAGTGGTTGTTCACATCACATGACTGGTGACACACTTAAGTTTATTTCCTTGGAAAATCATGATGGAGGATTTGTTAGATTTGGTAATGATGCTTCATATCCTGTGAAAAGAAAAGGTTCTACAATTCTACTGAATAACACAAGGTGTGATGATGTTGACTGGGTTGAACGATTAAAGTATAATATGTTGAGTGTTGCATAGCTAAATAATACAGGTCACCATCTAGTATTTCAAAATGGAAAGGTGAAAGTATTTGATAAGAAGGATAGTATGATTGCTACTGGAGATCAATCTAAAGATAATTTATTTTATCTTGATACTTCTATGAAGAGTTGCCTATTTGCTAAAGTTGAAGATGTTTAGTTATGGCACAAAAGGCTTTGTCTTGTTAATTTTGATAACTTAATCAAAGTAAGTAAGAAGAATAGAGTGAGAGGACTACTGAGATTAGAGAAACCTGAGAATGCTATTTGCAGAGAATTTTAGATGGGTAAGATGACTAAATCTATTTTTTCAAGCAAGACTTATGTTACACAAGGAATTTTGGATTTAGTGCATACTGATTTATGTGGACCAATGAGGACTCAAAGTTATTATGGAGATAGATATTTTATTTTATTTTTGAATGATTATTCTAGAATGATGTCTATAATGTTTTTAAAAGAAAAATCTGATGCATTTCACATGTTTAAGTGGTATAAGGCCTGATTTGAAAAAGAAACTGGAAAACAATTGAAATGTCTGAGATCTGATTGTGGAGGTGAGTTTACTTCTGATGAGTTTACATTTTTTTATAATGAGAATGGAATTAAGAGACAATTATTAGCACCAAGGACACCACATCAGAAAGGTATTGCTGAGAGAAGAAACATATCTATTGTTGATTGTGCTAGGACACTGATGATTGAAAAAGGAATATCATAGAACTTTTAGAGAGAAGCTGTCAGTACTGTTGTTTACACATTGAGCCGAGGACAAATGAAGAAATGTACCAACATGACACCTTATGAAATCTAGTATGAACACAAACCTAATGTCATTTACTTTAAAGTTTTTGGAAGCAAATATTATATTCTGAAAGATTCTAGAGAAGGAAAGTTGGATTCAAAAGGAGAAGAAGGAATATTCTTAGGATATTTTATGAGGAGTAAAGATTACAAATGTTTGAACAAAGTTACTAACAAGATGGTGGAAAGTGCAAATGTAAGAATTGATGAATTTGCAGAAAGGAATGATGAAGATAGAAAGAAGGAACCTGAGGATTATGAGAAGTTTGTATATCACTAGTACATTTGAGGTCAAATTCCGACGGCCATTTGTCAGATTTCCAACGCTCATTTGTCGGTATTTTGACACATGAGTCTGTCGCCATTTTTGCGTAGGAAATTTTGACAGAAGACACATCCGTCGATTTACCAACACCACATCACATCATAAACTTGCACATGACAATAGCTTTGTTATGGAATTTCATGTGGTTCATCCATTGGCATTCTGACACCACAACCTATCGGAAATATAGAATCTCAGTCAGAAATAACTGTCGAAAACATATCCTTTCCGACATTATAATTGTTTGCATACCAACAATTTCCACCTAATTCTGACAGATATACCTGTTGGATATATAGCATTACTGTCGAAGTTTCTGTCAAAAAATTTCTATTTGCGACACTATAACTGTCGGAATAGCGACAGTCGTGCAACATTTCTTCGACAGGTTGCCCTGTCGAACGTATAGCATTACTGTCGGAAGAATTGTCGTAAATTATGATTCTCTGACATTTTATAGCACTGCTGTCAGAAATTAAATATGAAATGTCAAAAAACTGATGGATATGCACATTAAAGATAAAACAGCTCAAGAGACCATCATAGGTTCTCTCTTTCTTCAGTCTATATTATTGACAGAATGTTTTACCTTTCATTAGCTCATCAAATCCGGGGATTTGAAAGAATTTAATTGAATATTTTCATGACAACATATATTATTTAAGTTGACATTGCATGAATTTATCTACTTCGTGCACTTGTAGACTATGAGGACGGTGATAAAGAAGCATGGCTATGGTAGGAGATGCTTCTTTATCGCCATCTTCATAGTATACAAGTGCGCGAAGTAGATAAATTTGTGCAACGTTAACTTAAATAATATACGTTGTCATGAAAATATTCTATTAAATTCTTTCAAATCCCCAGATTTGATGAGCTAATGCAATGTAAAACATTCTATCAATAATATAGACTGAAGAAAGAGACAACATGTGATGGTCTCTTGAGCTGTGTTATCTTTAGTCCTAGCTACCTGTCGATCGTCGAGAATAATCACTGCCTTGCATTTATGTACACTGCACAAATTGATCCCAGTCTTGCAAAAACATTTTACACTTGTACATCTCATCAATACTGGAGGCCTAAAGTAATTTTAGACGATCACTAGAACATTTCGTACATGGATGAGAAACAGTATCCAAAGTTTCTAGATAACCATTTTTGAGAAGAGGAATGAGTGTAGGCCAAAGAAGGGATAATTCCACAATAGAAAGGAAGACATATTTTTAGCCTAAGTTTGGATCCTACGCCTAATTGTCAAAGGATCTAGGGCCAGTCTAGAAAGATGTCTTCCATTCTATCTACAACATTGTGTCCATCCATGATCTCAGGAATATCATCGTCTTTCTACTCTTCATTTGCCAAAATATATCGCTTCT
>MU225867.1:540080-552911 GCA_018584345.1 Thuja plicata | reverse complement strand
TTATTTTGTAGAAGCTAACAATTTATGTTCTAGAGCTTATAATTTCAATTTGTTAATCAATTCTAGCTTAAAAGAGCATACACTTCAAAGATTTCAAGCTCTCTTTTTCATAGAATAGCAGCATTTTCATCATATCTAGTTGCAGATTTCTCACATTTGATGGCTATTTCTCACACACTTGCACTCTAAAAATCCTCCGTATTAGAGAAGATCAGGTTGTTGGCTCTCGTTCTGAGGGTACACTACAGCAATCACTCCTAATTAGGAGGCAACAGGTTGTCTCAATCATTTTGTAGAACAAACAATTCATGTTTGTTTCTGCAAATCAAATGGATTGAATAAGGACTATGTTGGGTTTCTTGTTGGATTGAGAGGTCACATTCGACATCAAATAGTATATAGAGTTATGTAAGTCGGTCATAGTTAATGAACACCGAGTGAAAGAAAAGCACCGAGCATGAAAGATGAGTTAGACAATGAGCAATGAATGAAAACAACTACTGAGTTGCAAAGCAAGTTTATTGAGTATAGGATATTGATTGTAAATGATGATAAGATCAAATTTAATGTGAAGTAATGATGTGATGGATGATATGAATTAAATGAAGTTTGTTAGAAGATCTACGAACGTGAAAATTCAATGAGAAGATCTAAGGTGAAGATCAAGTGATTAAACCTAATTATGAGAGTTCCAATAAAAGTTCAAGTTCTGAGGTAAAAGTGAAGCGGTTTACCGAGGTGAGATTTATGAAGAAGATGATCGAACGAAAGAGTGAAAATGATGGAAAATCCAATTAAGGAGATTAAGAAGCAAAAGTATGTCTATATAAAGAATGCGAACAAACATAGAGAGATATGAATACATAGATGCTGGCGAGTTGAATAGAGAAGAAGAAGAAGCTGAAGAACAACATTTACCAAGCAGAATAGAGAAAGAGAGATTGAAGAATCTACAGTCTGAGAAATAGATAAATGGAGTATGTGATGCCAGTATTCAATTGAGTATAAAGGATTTGACACAAGAAAAGTTAGTTGCTATATTTACAGATCAAAGTTTTACTATTTCTTATTAGTATTTTTAACAGAGAAATCTCTTAACGACTGGATTTAATCATCCTATTTGTAAATACTAGAAGTAGGTGACATTACAAAAGAGTGTTTTGAGACCTCTAACAAGGTCACTCCTAACAGGGTGAAGATCTTAAATTATCTAAGGTAAATCCCCTACTAGGGTCACATTTAGAAAATTTGTTTGTAATATTTAACATGACAAGTTCTTAACCGAGCGTATTTCAGAAGGGTACAATTTTATTGTGGGTCACAATTCCCACAGAGGTTTTTCCCAAATTGGGTTTCCTCGTTAAATCTGGTGTCAACTGATTTAAATCTGGAGTCAACTATGTTAATACGATGTTAATGAGTTTGAATGATTGATTTACGTATTTGAGATGTATGGATGTTTAAGTTATTAAGTTGTTTTGTGAATCAATTATTACTGTATTCAATGTTATAGAGTGAATCAATGAGTTGAGTTTGAAGTGTTTAGATTTGATTTTGTCTGATTCACCCCCCTCTCAGTGGACCAAAAAACCCTTGCATGTGTGAAGAGTGCATGTATTTCCTTCACTCTTGCCTTTGTTTCATGTTAATTTTCATCCTTTCTTTTGGTGTGGCTCGACAACTCTTCCTTCCTTTGGTTTGTCATTCTTCCCTTCTAAAAATGTTGGCTTCACAGTCCTCGAAGGAAGATGGGGAATTGAGGATCAACCCCATGTTTTGTTCTAATTGTGCACATGCACACATGGAGTATTACCCTAGGATCTATCAGCTTTAGATGCAATTTTTTGACTGGGAGTTACTGTTAGAATTCAAAGAATTCAATCACCAAGATCCGCCGTATGCAAAATACCTGTCACAAAAGCAAAGAATGGAGACACAACTCATAATGATCTGAAAGATGAAATATTCATTCAGAGAGAGAATAGAGAGAAATTACAAAGAGATCAATCCTTATAAAAGAGATCAAAAACCCAAAAGGTGTAGAAACCTAGGTTGCATGATAATAAATAATAATAAAATTAATTATTATATGCCTAAAGTTTAGCTTAAGAGAACTAGAGATAAAAAGTGACTTAATAATTAAATCAATAATGATTTAATTAATAAGTGAAAATACCTTTTTAACTCTAACACCCCCCTTAAGAAAAAATTAAGGAGAAACCAAAAACCTAGAAACAACTACTGAAAGCTGGAAATGGGTCCTGACAACAATGCCTGACCAGGTATCCAAGTACAAAAAATATCTGTAAAGAGGAGAAATAGAGAAAAACACATGGGAAAAACCCTACTCCAAAAAGAGATGAATCCTAGTGAAGGAGTAAAGAAGCCTCCAAACTAGAGAATGTCCCAGAAAATAGGAACAAAGATCAGGTAGAGAAGACTGTATCTGCATGAGTGCCCTCAAATGACACTACTCGAATCAGGATGGAAAACAAAGGCAAACATCAAAATTCAAAGATACAGATGGATAAAACACCAAAGTCTGAAGAGATGATCAAAAGAAGAAAATGTAGAACACCACTGAAGCATGAAGCTGCAAACATTATCAAAGAATAACTGCTGGAACCTCCACTAAAATAGAATCTGATCAGGTAGAGAATACTATAATCTACATGAGTGCCCTCAAATGACACTACTCAAATCAGGATGGAAACCAAAGGCAAACATTGAAACTTGAAGATACAAATGGCAAAAAACACCAAAGTTTGAAGCCTCCAAAATAGGAATGAAAGAAGAGTGTTCATATGGTAAATGATCCATCTCACCGAAATGCATAGGTAGCCAGCCACTGCATCCACCTAGTACATATGAACAAATAATGAATATATAGAATCAATCCATTGAACCAAGGAAGCATATAGAACCAATAGGAAATACCCCCCATAATGCTGATCAAGGAGAGGCATGATAGATACACTGAGTCAGACTACCAAGAATAACTGCGTGATGAAGAACGTACAAACACAAATAAAGGATGATGTCGAGGATGATTAGTCACATGAAACACATGAGGATAATGTCGTGGAAGGAACACTCACTTGACAAAGGTACAACAAACTCCCCATGATACTTTATAATATAGTGCGAGTAGAATCAGTCACAAAATGTGTGGGATCTCAAGCATGCATAATGACACTTTATCTTAGTGCGTTTGCAAAAAAGAAATGCTACAATATAGATGTCTACAGAGCTCATGCAAGGAAAATGATTCGAGGACCTGAAAACATCCAAGATATCCACTAGAATGCCAAAAAGAAAAAATTGAATAAAATATACTTGGATCAGATTCTGGCGATGAGACCCATACGAGAAGAAGGAGAACAAAACCAACTTTATAATGACATGCGGAAGTTGAAAAACAGAGTCTGAAGGAGCAAGATATGGCGACTGAAGTGAAACAAGGAACCTTGAATTTGACTGGAAAAAACTTGCAAGATGAAAAAATTAGAAAACCAAACCTAGGAAATCAAATTGGGCTCAAAACTAGCTTTCTGACAATATCTCGTTTGGCAAAAAATGTCTTCTTTTGCTCAAGATATGAGCAAAAAACCGAAGAGAGCTCCAAAACAAGAACTCCAAGTGATCTCAGCTAAATCTAGTGAAGATCCGCTAAATCTGGTAGAACTGCCAAAATTTTGGCCAAATTTGGCAGAGGTACCAAGAAAAAAAATTAAAATTAATTTTTTTTAAAATTTTTAACCGCCGGTATGGTGGCATGAATTTTGAGGTGAAATAAAAATCGAGGCAGTGTGAAAATTGAGGCATTTCTTTCCTTGAAAAGTGTGCTAAGATTATGCATGCAAAAAAGAGGGTCCAGATTTCAACTGTGTCCAAATTGGACGAGCCATATGAAAATAGGGGTTTTGGGCCTTCCGGATGCAGCCATGAGGTCAATTTGTGCCCAAAGTGCTCCGAAAAATAGCTCCCCCAGATTCATAAAAAAAAATCTGAAAGCTTGAAACCCTCGACGCTCCAAAAAATCTTCAAAAAACTCAAGAACGGGCAGCAAACAACAAGACTGTGATACCATGTTAGAATTTGAAGAATTCAATCACCAAGATCCACTCTATGCAAAATACCTGTCACAAAAGCAAAGAATGGAGACACAACTCATAATGATCTGAAATATGAAATATTCATTTAGAGAGAGAATATGGGGAATTACAAAAGAATTAATAATTACAAAGAGATCAATCCTTATAAAGGAGATCGAAAACCCAAAAGGTGGAGAAACCTAGGTTGCATGATAATAATTAATAATAGAATTAATTATTATATGCCTAAAGTTTAACTTAAGAGAACTAGAGATAAAAATTGCCTTAATAATGAAATTAATAATGATTTAATTAATAAGAAAAAGGTGACTTAATAATTAAATCAATAATGATTTAATTAATAAGTGAAAATACCTTTTTAACTCTAATAATTACCATTTTCAGGGCACATTTTAAACCATCATTTGGGTCAGATTTTCAACATCCAATCCCATCAATTTAGAGATAGTATTAGGGAAATTTTGGGCGACAAAATTCTCTCCCGAAGGCCCAGAAGGACCATCTTTTCTTCTCAACTGGTTTCTATCTTTCTTTCCAACATTTTTTACCTAACCCAGTCTTGCCATATGTTGCAAAGCACTACTGAGAAAGTGGTGAAAGAGGTCTTTCTACAGAACAATAATATTTTGTAGGTCGTTCAAAAGTATGATCTATGGCGTGGACAAGCACACATTGGAGTATTATTTTTGCGTCATTTCTTGTTAAAGGGTTGTGCCTTTCTTGCAATTAATGCTATAAAGGAATCACTGGAAGTGCATCAAATAGGGGTTTTGAGAGCGGCTTTGCAGACATACCTTCCAGATATTAGGACCAAGCTCACTCAAAAGATTAGGGCCAAGGTGAAGGCTATCATGGTGATTTTTTTTATCATGAACACAATGATCATATTTCACTCAACGTTCCTCTGTTCAATCCCAGTTGCCCATAGAGAGTTCACATTGTGCCAGGAGTTCTGAATATTGCTAGCTCTTCCTACCAGAGGAATGTTCTTCAACATGTCGTCCCTATTCCACAATTTTTAGTTTGGGATGAACAAGGTGATAATTTCTTGTGTGTGTGGGAGGACATGGAAGAGTAATTGTTTCACATGTTTCCTTTTTTATTACAATGGTGATAATATGGTTTTTCATGTTGATATGATATGAAATCCATGCTTATTTTTTAATGATGTTGCTATGACCAGATGGGAAACAATAAAGTATGTTGGGATATTTTGGGCTAATAAGGCATTTTGATATCTCAAATACATGTTTGTAATGGGCTTCAAATTTGGTAAATATCTGGCTATGTTTGAGCCATGTTTGTAATGGGATGGGATTAGATTATATCTGGTTGTTTGGAGCCATTATTTTGTAACAACTATGTACATTTACCTTATAATAATACAAATATTTACAAGCTTTTTCCTTTTTGCCTTTATAGATAGATAGATAAACAGACAGACAGACATATAGATAAACATTTAAATAAATAGACACATAATGATATTTTTAGAAAAAAAAATTTATAAATAATAGTAATACTATAACTTTTTTTATAGGTTGCATTAAATGAATAAATAAATTATAAATATTTTTTTTTTGGATCGGTAACAAGATAATTTTATTAATAAAATTAAAGGATTACATAGGAATTATAATTAAAATCATCAAACCAAACCCAAAAGGATGACCAACCATCCATACATCTATCTTCAACTAACTTCAACTAAGTAAGGAGACATCATTTACTAACTCCTATCAACTAAATATACATCACTTTAGCAAAGTCTACACAAAGCCTTAATAATGGCTTCACTACCAAAAACCAAAGCATAATGCTTTGGATACAAAGCGCTCATCCCAATCATCCTCAAACTTTTTGACCGCCCGAGCTCATATCCTTCCCTGTGCATTACTTCACTCCATTGATGTGATGAAAGGAGGGCACCACTGCCCTACAGTCACGAACCACCTGTAACCAAAAAATAACCCGCGTTTCAAACATCATCTTCGAACCAAAAAAAAAAATCCCAAAAAAAGTCCATGTGCATCATTACACCTCACAGATGTTGGCGACGTTTCCTGTTACTTCTGGTGCAAATTTTCCTTGGGATCACAATAGATAAAACCCTAGAAATATCCGCACAAGCCTTTCATGGTACTCAATTGCCTATTTCAGCTTACCCAGGTTGTGATGATATCCGCCATATAGGCTCCCTTGTCCACCTTCCCCCACCATCGCACAAAAGGCACTAAGCCATAAATCTTTGCTTCCTCTTCATCTTCAAAACATTCTAAGAAGTTCTACCAAATTCTCATGATTGCTTACTCCAAAATAGAGTCCAGACCAAGTAGCATATCCTCCTCAAACCACCCGCTTTACCATCACAGTTTCTTCACCCATCTCCAACCCCCATGCTATCATCATTGAGATAATATCAACATTCATCCTCAATTTCCTTTTCCTCTCCATAAATTGCCTTCCAATAACATTAAGAGCCGCCTCTATCACAACTTCATCCTTGATTGGTTTTACTTATAATTTATAATGTGAAAGTTAATATTTTAACTTTACTAATTTAGTTTAATTATTTTAATAGAATTACTATTTAATTACTTAAATGTATTTTATTTAAGAACTTAATTGTATTTATGTTTAGGTTTATAATAATTTTTTATTTGTCAATATTTATTTAAAATTTTTAATGATTTATTTTTGGTTTAATTATTTTATTAAAAGTGTCATTCTAATTATTTACATTTATTTTGTTTAAGAATATAATTGCATTTAAATTGAAGTTTATAATACACTTTTATTTGATAATATTAATTTTCTAATTAATGTCAATATTGTTTGTAGTCGCTCTGCCTCTCCTCCTCATAGGAGGGCCTCGGCTGCTGGCTGGCCTCCTTTGCTTGTCTCTACTATTGCTTGGTCGTCGGCCTAAGTCCCCCGCTTGGCTCTTGCAATCTCTCCCAGGCCGTGTGACTCTTTGCGAGATGATTTTTTATCCCCCGATCCTTTTTTATAAATATTGTACTTTGTTCTATATATTAATAGTAAAGGCCTCTATTCATCAAAAAAATATTATACTTTGACATATAAAAAAACAAAATTAACTTTACATGATGCAAGAGAACATAGACAAAATTATATACAAGAAGTCTCATTTAGTATGTATGGTTCTTATAGGGGTACAAATGTTTGAATCCACTATGTAATGTTATAGTCTTTCAGCTTTTAGAAATTTACCCATTGCACACCTAGGTGCTATTGCTAGTTTTATTATGCTTAAAAATATATTTGTTTAAAAATAAATTTGTATTTTGAAAAAAATATTTCTATTGAGGAAAATTTGAATTTACAATCGATTTGTAACTTTCAAGAAAAATGTAACTTTAGAAAGGTAAAACGCTGAAAGGATTAATTTGCACGTTCAACGTTATCTGATGGCCCCAAACATTTGGCGAAGCTCCCAGCGGAAGGACGAGGCGCCCTATAATTTCTTAATTCCTGAATCGATACCCATTATTTCAATCTCTGTTCGGGACTCGGGAGTACATTTTATAGCCAGAATAGTTGGGTATGGCTTGCAGAACTGTGTGCCCTCATAATTATGGGTTTGTGAATAAATACTCCATTTCTACAGGGGTTTTGGGGATGGGAAAACACAGATCAATCAGCAGTGGAAAGTACAAGATGGGCGTGAGATTGGTGGTGCGGGCAGCTGATATGCTTGGAGATTTTGGAGCTAGAGATGCCACTGCAGCAGAAGTGGAGAGTAACTTTGGAGAAAAAGTGGTGGGTAATTTTGGAACTGATCATAAAATTCTGGTTCCTATAGCCTCTGCACTATCCCTGGCTCACATGACCTGCCAACCAATTCAATCTAATCAGCCTCCCATATCCCGCCATGATGCTACTGCATTGCTAAGAAAGGTAAAAACTAAAAACCCATCTATTTGGATATATACTTTATGTATGGGAATATGATTGAAATTGAATTTACAATGTATGTGAGTATTCTTCAGTGCCTTTGGATTTAGCTGTGTAGAATTGTTTGTATTAATATTATGAATTGTGGAAATTTGATGGTTCAGAATGTATATAAGGTTATGGATTGGGAAAATCTAATGTTTTGAAATGTATGTGAGGTTATGGAATTTGTGTAGAATTGTTTACATATTATGGCTAGAAATCTTATATTTTGAAATGTATGTGAGGTTATGAAAATCTTATATTTCGAAATGTATGTAAAGTTATGAATTGTGAAAATCTAATGTCTTTGACATGTATGTAAGGTTATGGATTTTAAAAAACTTATGTCTGTAAATGTATGTGAGGCTTAGGTTGTAGGATGGAGATTGAATGAGGTGGATGGAGGGCTGAGATTGCAGTGCTTGTGGAAGGTGAAGAGTTTTGCTGCAGGGGTGGGGCTTCTTCAAAGGATTGGTTCTGTAGCTGAGGCTGCAAACCACCATCCTGATCTTCACCTACAAGGGGGTAACTGTTACACAGTCAAAGCTCAGTTATGGACCCATTCTATAGGTAAGTGCCCAAACATGTTTCATTTTTTCTTATAGGGTTATATCTCATATGGGTATTGCAGGTCTATAAATTTCAGATTCTGAATCCATTTTTTATTTTGGGTGGGGATGCAGGTGGCCTTAGTATAAATGACTTCATTGTGGCTGCTAAAATAGACCAGATTAATGTATCTGACCTTATCCCTAGAAAAAGAGTTTGGGCTTAGTTATTTGCTTCAAGATGTGGTTCCGGTAGACTTTAAGATGGGAGAAATAGCTGCTTTCAAGCCTTTAATTTCACAATTGTTGAAACCAGTTCTCTAATAGAAATGTAAGTTTTTCTATTGGAGAAAAGGACCCACATCTGTCAATTCAGTGGTGAAACTGGTTTCTTTCAAGGCACTCAGACAATTATTCATTTGCTCTATTATTTATTGAGACTGATTTCCTCTGGACATTACCAATCTCCAATTTAATTTCTCTTTTAAGATTTTTTAGGCATTGATATCTAGTTTTTTATAAGAGAGTTTTAATTCACATGGTTATGACTGTGAGGGTCATTAATTCATAATCTAAAAGTTTCAATCATTTTAGTATTATAAAATAATTCATATGTGCAGAATACTGTGAAGCAAAATCAACATCTAAGAAAGTTTATGATTTTTTTCTGTACTGATATCTTGTTTTCAGTTTTCTAAAAGAGAGTTTTCTAATTCATCACATGGTTATGATTGTGAGGTTCATTAATTCATAGTGTAAATTTTTTAATAATTTTAGTGATACAAAATAACTCACGTGTAAAGAATAATATAGAACAAAATTACCATTTAAAAAAGGTTTCCTAATTCATCAGATGAATATGACTGCGAGGGCCATTGACTCAATATCTGAAGTTTCAATACTTTTACTGCTACAAAACAACTCAAATGTGGAGAGGAATGTGAAGCAAAATCTAACACCTTGAGAAGAACTTTACAAATCGAATAGAGATATCTATACAAGGGAGTTGCGAATTTGGTGACTCTTATAACAGCTCAATTGGAATTGGTTAGCCATTTGCCTTCTATATTGTTAGGTGTACTTATCCATTTCATACTCATATTTGTTTCACTGTTATTTTTTAAAATTTTATGTTATGGAGTAGTACAGGAACGTGTACTGTTGATTTGTTAAAAAAAATTACAGAATGACTAAAACAGGCCCATTCTGGAGGAAGGGTGCATTGTTTTGCATAGCTTGAAAAGTGGCAGAGTGAAATTTACAGGTCAACAGGGATAAAGTGATACAAAGGTTTGGATGACTTAAAGTGTTAAACATGAAGAGGAACATTAGAACGCACAAACATTAAAGAAATAAGGAAATTGTTAAATAAACTTATAAAGTTTCTCCTTTGAAGATAAATTGTGAAAAAATCTATGGATGGTAGGAATTTTGTCTATCCCACAAGATCAGAAAACTTCTTAAACTTAGTAATAGATAAGAGGATTGATCAACAAGATTAGAAATCTTTTTTAAGCTTAGTGAAAGATAAGAGGATTGATTAACAAGATGTCTTTCTGAGCTTTGATGATAGTGTTTTTTTTTTCATCATTTAGTTAGAAATATGATATTTTAGATTTTTCTTAATGAATTATATTATAAGAGTTGATGTAAATAGAATATATTATTTAATTAAATTTTTAAGTATTTTTTTATAATTAAATAGTTAATTTTATTTAGGATATTTATGTTTTGTATTTCAAGTCGTATGATTATAAAAATTCTTATAGTTATACATCTCATTTTTGTCTATATATACAAGGATTTTCTCATATATTAACGATTTTGTATGCAAGTATCATTATTAACATATATAAATTTTCATTGTGTTTTCTTTTATTAAGCTTAGTGAAAGATAAGAGGATTGATTAACAAGATGTCTCTTAAGCTTTGACGGGGGGGTGGGCGCGGTTGTTGGGGGAAGTATCATCATGATCTTAGAAATTTTATTGAAGAGACCTTTAGGTTTGCTGGTTTTATTTTAGGTTTTTTTATAATTAAATAGTTAACTTTATTTAGGGTTTTTTTTTTGTGTGTTTTAAGTCATATGATTATAAAAAGTGTTATGATTGTATATATCATCTTTGTCTATATACACAAGGATTGATGTAATTAGATTATAATCATTAACAGAATCATAAGAGATAAATTAAACACAGTAAGATACTAGATATCAAAGTCCTTTGTTCTTTATTCTCCAAACTATTATGGTCCTACAATGAGAGCAAAATCATTAATTTAACTAAAATCCAAAAATTACCATTTTTGGCTGATTTTTGTTGAATCCTTTTTTTTGCCATTTTTGGTAATTTATACATCTATTTCGATGACTACAAAAATTCCCAATTATTGAGAGTTAACTCAAGTGATACCACTTGTTAGCTCGCTAAGCAACTACATGCATAAATTAAAATATACTTAAAAAACAAAAAGTAGAAAATCTTCCCCCCCCCCGCCCCCCCCTAAAAAAAAAAAGAAAGTAAAAGTTGATTAAGGCCTTATATGATGGAATTTGGCCCTAGAAATGTGTCAAGATTTGGTCCAATTGAATAGATTCATTGGCATACTTGAGAACTCTTCAAAACACATATGCACATAAAATTTCAGCGTAAAAGAAAAATAGAGTCAAAATTTATGACTGTCGGAAGTCTGTACATCATTCTACTGTGGTTGAAAAGAACACAGCTCTTACAAATTCTTGTCTTCAAACCATTGTCATTTAGATTGATCTAGATTCTTCAATTCTGACTCTGTAATTCATGTGTTGTCTATTGGCACTAATTCTTCCCATTGTACCAAATATATGTTGTGTTTGACTTGTTGAGTATAACCAATCTTCTTATCTAAACCTGTGCAATCTTTTTCTTTTTCTTGGTTGGAATTGTTCGCTGTCAATTCACTTCATCCTCACTATCAGTAACATGATCTTCACCATGGAAAGTATATAAATCAGAGACATAAAACACAGGGGAATATTGAGAACAGTGGGTAAATCTACCTCATAAGCATTGTCATTGATTGTTTTGAGAATTTTGAATGGACCATTTTTCTTATATTTCAACTTGTGATATGTTCCTGTAGGAAAACTCTCTTCTTAGATATACCATCACTACATCACCTACACTAAATACTTGATGTCTTTGACCAACATCTGTTGAAGCGTTGTACGTCTCATTACTATCCTGTAACTTTTGTCTTACTTCTTCCTACAATGGTGAAGGCGATCTTCCAATGCTTTACCATCATCATTGATTCTATTAGCCAATGACAACTGCACCAAATCTAAAACACCCTTAGGATTACTACCATAAACAATTTGAAACGGTAATTTACGTATTGATCTATTCACTGAACCGTTGTAGGCAAATTTTTCCTGGGGAAATGTCAAATCTCACTGTTTCGGCTTCTCTCCAACAATGTACCTTAACAAATTTCCCAAAATCCAATTGACCACCTTCATTTTCCCATTTGTTTGAGGGTGATGGGCACTAAACTGTAACTTTGTCCCCATCTTCTTTCATAAAGTTCTCCAGAAATGTCTCGGGAACTTGGTATCTTGATTAGAGGTGATAGTTTTTGGAACACCATGTAGTCTAACAATTTATGAAAAAAATGTTTTTGCCACCCTAGTTGCATCACTACTTTTCTTGCAAGAAATGAAATGAGCCATTTTACAGAACCTATCAACAACAACAAAGATGGAATCATTACCTCGTTGAGTGTTTGACAGCCCCAATACGAAGTCCATGGTTATGTGGGTAATGGCAATGGCATATACAACCTTGTATTTTGTGAGTATCCTCTAGCTACTTGATAAATCCCACACCTTGCCACATACCTAGTTATGTCTCTTTTCATCTTCAGAGAGTAGTGTTTATCTGCTACGAAAGCTATTGTCTTATCCTTTCCAAAATGTCCAGCCATACCACTGTTATGAAACTTTTTGCTGATATTTTCTCTCATAGAGCCAATATGAATACATAATTGTTTTCCTTGGAATAGATGGTCATCCTACATAAGATCACGAGGGCTTCACTTAGTGAACCTAAATCATAGCACGTGTGTTCGTGGCATACTATCCAATCCCCTTATTTTCAAAAAATATTGCCCCAAACTCCTTTTTATTACCCCCTCCAATACCCACCCAATACCCCCCCCCCCCCATACTC
>MU225867.1:501055-527555 GCA_018584345.1 Thuja plicata | reverse complement strand
GATGATAATTTTTTTTTATTTTTTTATTTTTTTTTTTGGAGGGTGGGGGGGGGAGAGGGGTGTTGGGGGAAGTATCATCATGATCTTAGAAATTTTATTGAAGAGACCTCTAGGTTTGCTGGTTTTATTTTAGGTTTTTCTTAATGAGTTTTATGATAAGAGGTTGTAAATAAAATGTATTATATAATTAAGTAGTTAACTTTATTTAGGGTATTTTTTATAATTAAATAGTTAACTTTATTTAGGGTTTTTTTTTTTGTGTTTTAAGTCATATGATTATAAAAAGTGTTATGATTGTATATATCATCTTTGTCTATATACACAAGGATTGATGTAATTAGATTATAATCATTAACAAACTCATAAGAGAAAAAATAAACACAGTAAGATACTAGATATCAAAGTCCTTTGTTCTTTATTCTCCAAACTATTATGGTCCTACAATGAGAGCAAAATCATTAATTTAACTAAAATCCAAAAATTACCATTTTTGGCTGATTTTTGTTGAATCCTTTTTTTTGCCATTTTTTGGTAATTTATACATCTATTTGGATGACTACAAAAATTCCCAATTATTGAGAGTTAACTCGAGTGACACCACTTGTCAACTCGCTAAGCAACTACATGTATAAATTAAAAGATACTTAAAAAACAAAAAGTAGAAAATCTCCCTCCCGCCCCACCCCCGCCCCCCCCCCCAAAAAAAAAAAAAAGATGAAAGTAAAAGCTGATTAAGGCCTTATATGATGGAATTTGGCCCTAGAAATGTGTCAAGATTTGGTCCAATTGAATAGATTCATTGGCACACTTGAGAACTCTTCAAAACACATATGCACATAAAATTTCAGCCTAAAAGAAAAATAGAGTCAAAATTTATGACTGTTGGAAGTCTGTACATCATTCTACTGTGGTTGAAAAGAACGCAACTCTTACAAATTCTTGTCTTCAAACCATTGTCATTTAGATTGATCTAGATTCTTCAATTCTGACTCTGTAATTCATGTGTTGTCTACTGGCACTAATCCTTCCCACTGTACCAAATATATGTTGTATTTGACTTGTTGAGTATAACGAATCTTCTTATCTAAACCTGTGCAATCTTTTTCTTTTTCTTGGTTGGAATTGTTTGTTGTCAATTCACTTCATCCTCACTATCACTAACATGATCTTCACCACGGAAAGTATATAAATCAGAGACATAAAACACAGGGGAATATTGAGACCAGTGGGTAAATCTACCTCATAAGCATTGTCATTGATTTTTTTGAGAATTTTGAATGGACCATTGTTCTTATATTTCAACTTTTGATATGTTCCTGTAGGAAAACTCTCTTCTTAGATATACCATCACTACATCACCTGCACTAAATACTTGATGTCTTTGACCAACATCTGTTGAAGCGTTGTACGTCTCGTTACTATCCTATAACTTTTGTCTTCTTCCTACAATGGTGAAGGCGATCTTCCAATGCTTTACCATCATCATTGATTCTATTAGCCAATGACAACTGCACCAAATCTAAAACACCCTTAGGATTACTACCATAAACAATTTGAAATGGTAATTTACCTATTGATCTATTTACTAAACCATTGTAGGCAAATTTTTCCTGGGGAAATGTCAAATCTCACTGTTTCGGCTTCTCTCCAACAATGTACCTTAACAAATTTCCCAAAATCCAATTGACCACCTTCGTTTTCCCATTTGTTTGAGGGTGATGGGCACTAAACTATAACTTTGTCCCCATCTTCTTTCATAAAGTTCTCCAGAAATGTCTCGGGAACTTGGTATCTTGATTAGAGGTGATAGTTTTTGGAACACCATGTAGTCTAACAATTTATGAAAAAAATGTTTTTGCCACCCTAGTTGCATCACTACTTTTCTTGCAAGAAATGAAATGAGCCATTTTAGAGAACCTATCAACAACAACAAAGATGGAATCATTACCTTGTTGAGTGTTTGACAGCCCCAATACGAAGTCCATGCTTAAGTTTGTCCATGGTTATGTGGGTAATGGCAATGGCATAGACAACCTTGTATTTTGTGAGTATCCTCTAGCTACTTGATAAATCCCACACCTTGCCACATACCTAGTTATGTCTCTTTTCATCTTCAGATAGTAGTGTTTATTTGCTACGAAAGCTATTGTCTTATCCTTTCCAAAATGTCTAGCCATACCACTGTTATGAAATTTTCTGCTGATATTTTCTCTCATAGAGCCAATATGAATACATAATTGTTTTCCTTGGAATAGATGGTCATCCTGCATAAGATCACGAGGGCTTCACTTAGTGAACCTAAATTGTAGCACGTGTGTTCGTGGCATACTATCCAATCCCCCTATTTTCAAAAAATAATGCCCCAAACTCCTTTTTATTACCCCCTCCAATACCCACCCAATACCCCCCCCCCCCCCCCCCCCACACTCATTTTCCTACATAACCCCCCTTCCCCCCCTCCCCACTATTTAGGCAATATATTGCCCCTATTTTGCTCATTTTAAACCCCTCAATATGAATGCACATGATATTGTATTGTCCCTTCAGTGAAGACCTCGTGCATAAGACATTCACCTTCAATGTTATATATATGTCTAGGTACTATATTTCTCAATTGGTCCACAATTTCACAAAAATCATTGTCAGATTCATACAATCTCTAATTGCATCAAAGTCAACTACCTCAGTTTCCATGATGGTTAAAAGCACTACATGCATGCTTGAGACATTTGCAACTTGGTTCTATTTCCCTTATTTGAGCTTCAAAACAAAACTATAGCCTTGTAGAAAGGAGGCCCATTTTGCATGTCTATTATTCAATTTATTTTGTGTGTTTAGGTATTTCACTGCAATATGGTATGTAAACAACACAAACTCCTTGGTCACTAGATAATGTCTCCAATGTCTCAAAGCTTGTACAATTGCATAGAATTCTACATCATAAGTTGAATAATTTTTTTGCGCATCATTCAACTTTTCACTAAAAAAGGCAATGGGCTTACTTGCTTGACTAAGTATACCCCCAATACCCACGTATAAATAATCACACTCCACCTCAACTACTTTATCAAAATTTAGTAATGCCAATATAGGAGCTTCTCTAACCTTCTTCTTTAGATATTGAAAACTTTCCTCAGCTTCTTTAGTTCACAAAAAATTCCCTTCCTTTGGTGCAATTTGTATGGGTGCTACAATACTAATAAAATTGTGAATAAAATTTCTATAGAATGTATCCAACCCATGAAAATTGCTTACCCTATCATGCTACATGGACTAGTCTGCTTGAGAATGACTCTAACTTTCTTTGCATCCATTTATATGATCCTCAAGTGTTGCAGACGTTCTTTTATTTTACTAAAAGCCAATATATCATCAAAATAAACTACTACAAACATACCAATGTAAGGCTGCAACAAAATATTCATTAGCCTCATAAAGGTACTAGGAGCAGATGATAAACCAAATGGCATAACCATCCACTCATACAAGCCATCTCTATTTTTGAAAGTCATTTTCCATTCATCCCCTTCTCGAACCTAGATCTGGTGATAACCACTTCGTAGATCAATCTTGGTAAAATACGTTGCTCCTACAAGCACATCCATCATGTCATCTAGACGAGGTATAGGAAAGCGATACTTCATGGTGATCCTATTGATTTCTCTACTATCTATGCACACCCTCCATGTGTCATCCTTCTTTGGAGTCAATAATGTTGGTACAACACATGGGCTCATGCTTTCTCTCGCCACACCTTTCCTTATAAGTTTTCTCACTTGTTTATTCAATTTTCATGTTTTGTTTGATTCATTCTATAAGTTGTTTGATTGGGAAGACTTGCTCTTGGGATAAGATCAATATGATGTTGAACATCTCTCTTTAGTGGGAAGACCATCAGGTAGTTCTTTTGGGATGACATCAACAAACTCTTTTAATACCTCAGCTACTTCCGGTGGTATTCACAAGTCTTCCTCTTCTCCTTTTTGCACTACGTCTAGTGCATAACAATACCCTGTTACCTTTATTTCTTTAACAAGTTCTCTTTCAAACAACATATTCTCACATTTTCCATCATCCTTAAGAGGCAACATAATTACTTTAGATCCATCATTCCAAAAGGTGTATGCATTTTTATCTCCATCGTGAATAAATTTCCTATCATACTATCATGGCAGCCCTAGCAAGACATGACATGCATCCATTGGAAGGACATCACACCATACTTCATCCTTGTAGACCTTCCCTATGGAAAATTTAATAAGACATCCCTTATCAACTATAATTTCATTCCCCTTTTTGACCCATACAATACGGTAGGGGCGAGGATGTTTGTCACATTGGAAATTTAGTTTATCTACCATTTATCTAGAAATCATATTCTCACAACTAGCTCCATCAACAATTACTTGACACACTTTTACTCCTAAAGTACATCTAGTGCAAAATATATTGGTTCTAAGCCAGGAATCGTTAGGACCTTTTTCTTGTGCTTTCTGTTAGACTTGAGATCATATTATTGAGAGGGGGGGGTGAATCCGTAATCTACCAATTAAACCAACTTTTCAATCACTTAAACTTTAATCACCATCCACAAGAATAACCTTAATAGAAGAAAATAAAAATAATAAACATCCAAGATCATCCACATATTTTACACAGATTTATCTCATGGAAACTCAAATAGGGGAAAAAAACATGGTGGGGATTAGTACCCACTAAAATAATCTACTATTCTGAAGTACGCCCTGTGAGGATCTTAACCCTGTTAGGAGTTCACAATAGCACTGTTAGGTGCTACCCGGTTAAGGGATTTACCTTTGGCCTATTAGAACCTTTACCCTGTTAAGAGTAGCCTTGTTAGAGGACTTAAAAACACAAGCTAATGTGTCACCTTGTTAGAGGATTTACAATAAAGATCTGTTAGGATCTACCTTGTTATGGGATTTCAATTATTGTAACTCTTAGGGAATAAAATTAATAATGATATGTAAAATAGCACTACCTCTACTTGATCATATCCTTTGAAGTACACAATCTCTATTGAGCATACTTAACTCTTCCCTGGCTTGATCGCAACATGCACCTTACACCACACTTGCACAACACACGATCAATACACTTTGCATACAACTTCAACCATTATATAATGAACTATTAAGTCCACTGCCTTGATCAAACCCTAAAATGAAATTACAAAGCATCTTTCTCAAATCCAATGCGCCAAACAAAAAAATTAAATACACAACACATATTTCCAAGGCCACGTCGACCTACACAATGATCTACATATGAAATTGAGCCAAAGAGTCAAACACGTTTTGACCATACTCAAACTTCCTCTAGAATCTTCTCCACACAATAACATCGATCAACGTGATGCCAGATCATCACCTCCAATAATGAATACACATCACTAGATCATGAATCATTCATCATTTAAATCGTCGCATTGATATCGATCACTGATACAAGATCTATCATCGGTAGCTCAAGAACGCAAATACTTAACCCGTTGAATAACACTATCTTAGCTCACCGATCACTTATCCTTTTCATTGGTCACTCATAGTAGTTGTGATTGCAAATGTAGAATATGATAATTATTGACCACCATGTTATGTGACCGCACCACAAGATACATCAGAGATTTGACAAGACATTTAAATCATCTATCACCTAGCATTAATTGTTCTAGCAGTTATATGGTTATACTCCATTCGATTACAACTCTCACATAAACTTACTTTAGCAGTAGCGGTCATGCATATGAGATCCCGAGACCTACCTAAGTCTCCTCTAAAGATAGCAACCAATGAAAGTTATTGAAACTCATCATTCATCACAAACATGCTTGACAACATACTAAAAACACAAAGTCAATAGTTGACATCAATGACAATATAATATATGATCATCTTGTAATCAAATCACTATGTCATCACCAAAACACACTTACCATCACTGCATCAGATATGCCAACTATCTCCCCCTTTGGCATTGATGGAAACACTCTATGCATCACCAATGATGGAAACACTCTATTCATCAATAGAATACATCAACATCTTCAACATCTTCAACATGCAACATTAAGAAAAATGTTTCCGCTTCTATCTTTAACTTGTTTCGCAATTACTCCCTCTTACACTGAACTTCACGCTTTATCAAACACACATATATCTTCACATCATCTCCATACATCTTAAACTCTGAACATACATATTCTCCCCTTTGATAACAATGCCAAAGGTTCCTAATACACCTGATATCTTCTCTATAGTACTTGACTAACCAAAGCACATCACTTCACAGACTTCTCCCCCTAAGGAGTAGCCTCACAACATCAATCCACTCATAAAAATATTCAATGAATACACTGGGACTGATGCAACTACATCTTCTTTTAATTAAGAGAAGATAGGAGAATGATCCCTAACCTACCACTTAGATAATCAAAAGTATCGTTAGCCAATGGTTTAGCAAAATATCAGCAACTTGCTCCTTAGTTGGAACATATTCCAACTTTACTTCCTTTTCATGTACCTGTTCTCTAAGAAAATGATATTTGATAGCTATATGCTTAGTCTTAGAGTGCATCACTGGATTCTTTGAAATATTAATAACACTTGTATTGTCACAATAGATAACCATCGGTTCAGTTACCTTCTCTTGTATTCCTTCCAAAATCTTCTTAACCCATACTATCTGAGTACAATTAATTGCAGCAACAACATACTCAACTTCAACTATAGATTGTGATATACAATTATGCTTCTTGCTTGTTCAGGATACAAGCCTTTCACCAAGAAAGCATGCACCTCCAATTGTGCTCTTTTGATCATCAACATTACCTACCCAATCAACATCAATAAACACATTCAAATAAAAATCACCTTTATGTCCATACCAGAGACCATAATTTGCAGTCCCCTTAAGACATTTGAAGATTCTCTTCACTGCAACCATATGAGATTCTTTAGGATTAGAAGAAAATTTAGCTACTAATCCAATTGCCTATGCTATATCCAGTATACTGTGTAAAACATATTGTAGCTTACCGATCATGGACCTGTAAAGTATCTCATCCACTTCTTTAGAATCATCTTCCTTTGATAGTTTGCAACCAGTTGCCATAGGGGTACCAACCGGTTTTGATTCCTCCAGTCCAAAATTCTTTAGTATTTCTCTTACATAATTGGACTGACTTATGTAGATACCATCTTTCATCTATTGAACTTGCAGTCTAATGAAGAATTTGATCTCACCAATCATAGAAATCTTGAATTCTTTCATCTCATCTGCAAATGATTTGCTCAACTATTCATTTCCACCAAAAATGACATCATCTATAAACATCTTTGTAATTAGCAATCTATCATCTTTCTCAGTCTTCAAATATACTTTGTTGTTGTCACTTGTTCTGACAAAACCAATTTGAATCAAACATGAGTGCAACCTCTCATATCATGCTCTTGGTGCTTGTTTCAATCCATACAAAGATTTTTGTAATCTACACACCATATTCTTACCTTCAGAATTATCAAATCCTTAAGGTTATTCAATGTATATCTCTTCTACCAAAATACCATTAAGAAAAGATGACTTAACATCCATTTGATATACCTTGAATCCTTTGTAAGTAGCATTAGCAAGCACTATTCTTACACCTTCGATTCTATCGACAGGTGAAAATGTTTCACCATAGTTCAGGCCTTCCTCTTGTGCATATCCTTTGTAAACCAATCTTTCCTTGTTCCTTACCACTTCACCAGTCTCGTCCACCTTGTTTCTAAAAATCCATTTCGTACTAATTACCTTCTTGTCCATCAGTCTGGGCACTAATATCCAGGTTTTGTTCCTCTCAATCTATTCCAATTCTTATTCCATAGATTTCGCCCAATCTTCATCTTTTAATACTTCTTTTACTATTTTGGGCTCAAATTTAGATAACAAACATATACCTTCTCTTGCCTTTATTCTAGTTAACACACATGCATTTCTGTCACCAATAATTTGATCAGGTGAGTGATTCAGCTTTACATACTTAGGCAATATCAATTCTATTCTAGGATTTCCTTCAATTGTTTGTATCTATTCTTGTTCATTGACCCTCAGTTCTTCTGTATTATCCTGATCCACCGATTGCACATAAACAAACCCATGATAGTCTCCAGGTTCCTTCTTGCTGGATTCATCATTCTTCTCAGAAAATTCATCTATTCTTACACTAGCACTTTCCACTATCTTGTTTGTTCTCTTGTTCAGGAACTTCTAGGCTTTTCCCTTAGAGGAATATCCCAAGAATATCCCTTCATCACTTCTTGGATCAAACTTTCCATAATTTTCATCTCTTTTAATGTAACATCCACTTTCAAAGATTTTGAAATAATTAACACATGATGTTCTACCATACCACAACTCATAAGGAGTTTTGTTTGTACCTTTCTTTAGTTGAACTATGTTCAAAGTGTAAACTGCAGTGCTCACCACTTCTCTCCAATAGGTATGAGCAACGCCTTTCTGAATCATTAATGTCCTAGCACAATCAATGATAGATTTATTTCTTCTTTCAACAATACCATTCAGCTGAGGTGTTCTAGGTGCAAACATATGTCTTTGAATTACCAATTCTTCACAATAAGTAGTAAACTCATGTGAAGTGAACTCACCTCCTCTGTCAGATCTAAGACATTTCAGAGTCTTACTGGTTCCCTTCTCCTCTCTAGCTTTACAAATCTTAAACATGTGAAAAGCTTCAGGTTTGTCCTTTAAAGAGATAACTCGCGTCATTCTAGAAAAATCCTCAACAAATAACATGATGTATCTATCACCATAGTAACTCCTAGCTCTCATAGGAACACATAGATCGGTATGAACCAAATCTAATATATTTTCACAAGAATATTTTTTACTAATGAAACTAGAACTAGTTAACTTCCCAAACTAACATTCTTTGCACATTATATTGTATGGTTTCACTAGGTTGGGCAAACCTCTCACTAACTTCATCTTACTAACTTTGATCAAGTTATCAAAATTTACATGACAAAACCTCTTATGCCACAACCAAGAATCTTCAACCTTAGCAAGAAGACAACTCTTAGTAGTAGAATTTAGATGGAACAAGTTACCTCTAGTTTGTTCACCGATAGCAATCAGTTCTCTTGATTTCCCAATAATTCTACATAAACCTCCTATGAACTCCAATCTGAAATCTTTGTTATTTAACTAAGAAACACTTAACAAATTGTATCTTAAACCATCAACCCAGTAAACATCATCACAAATAGTTTTATTATTCAAAGTAATGGATCCTTTACCTTTCACTAAACAGGGAGCATCATTTGTGAACCTTACCGAGTCTCCATCACATTCCTCCAACTTGATGAACTTGCTTTTATCATTGGACCTATGATGAGTACACCCTCTGTCAATAGTCCAATTACCACTATGATTCATGCTAGAAACCAAATCTCTCTCACCTTCTTCTGAGGGATCTTCCTTAACTACAATAAACACAGTTTCTTCTTCATCTCTTCCATCAAATTCCTCATCGGTCACACCTTCCTCAGCTAAGAAGCGGGCTTTCTTGTTCTTATCCTTGAATCTTCTTGGCTTTTCCTTCCTGTCATTTTCAGAGTATCTAGAGGAAATATGTCCAATTTGGTTAAATGCAAAGCACTTAAAAGGAAACTTACCCTTGTATTTACCTTTCCCTATAGGCATCCTTCTAGCAATCAAGGCTTCATGATCTCTTTCTTCAGACAAGAAATATTCATAGTCATTAGAGTGACATGCTGAAGAATTGTTAGACATTTCCTTTCCTTTACTAGATGGTGCAAGAGTCAATGATGAATTTAAAGGAACTTCAACTTTAGGCATGCTATAATCATAATTACTTAACTGAAATGCACTTAATTTCCCTATTAATGCATCTATAGTAACAGTAAAAGTTCCTAAAGATATGAGCTCTTGAATAGCTGAAACCCTAATAGCATACTGGGGTAATAAAGTTCTTAACATTTTTATTACCACATCCTCCTTAGGAAGATTACCACCAGCACCGCAGATAGCAGTAACAACTTATTTGATTCTCTAACTGTATAGTGCAATGTTCTCATTGTCCTGCATTCTAATCTCATCATACTTTCCTCTTAAGCTGTCAACTTTTACCTTCTGCACATGTGGATCTCCACCATAGTCAATTTTCAACTTTTCCCACATTTCATAAGCAGTATTGATGTAGGAGCATCTTGGGTTTATAAGCTATCTTGCATTCTATTTTATTTTATTTCTTTTCATGTTCTTAGATGTCAGAGTTTTGTAGCGATCACGATCCCGTGCGAGTTGATGGTTACGCTCACATTTTCCTATACTGAAACATTCATGGATCATTATCTTATGTTCGCATCTCCTCATGTTGATCGAGCATCAAATTTTATGTCTCCTTCTGATCGTGGGTAACATGTTCATGATTAGCGGGGATCTTCTTGAGATTTGTGTTGCACTCAGGATTCTTGGCTGGTTAGCCGTTGTGATCTTAGCATGTGGTTCTTTAGTCCTTGGAGGATTGTTCCATGTGATTTCTCTTGTTTATTTTACCGATCGTGGATCATTGATGTGTTTTGGTCAGGACCTATATTTGTAATACATTTCCTTCTTGGGGAATGTAACTTTGGCCAACCTTTTTGTGTAGGTCTCTATTTATTTTGATTTCGTAGATTGTTTAAAAAAAATAGAAGGTAGTGATAAGGCTAGGATGCTCAGTTTGATGCTTGACATGAAGATCTAGATCACATTTTTTTATTATAATTGACCATAACCGGGAAGGCCTCACAGCCCAACATGTACTTGGTTATTTACTAAATATATCTCTGGATTTTGCAGTCTCTCTAGATATTTTCTATTATTTATTGCTAGCTGCAAGGTTGGACATCTCCATTGGGAACTCTCCCACCTTGGCACTGCATCAAATGGTAAGGCTAGGATGCTTAGTTTGAAGCTTGGCATGAATATATAGAGCACATTTTCTTATTGTAATTGGTCATAATCAGGAAGGCCTCAAAACTTGACATGTACTTGGTTATTTGATGAATATACCTCTAGATTGTGTAGTCATTCTAGATATTTTATGTTGTTTATTGTTAGTTGCAAGGTTGGACATCTCCATTGGGGACTCTCCCACCTTGGCACTGCATCAAGTGGTATTAGAGAAAGGTTATCTTGTTTCAAACCCTAGTTTGTTTGGTTTTAGGGTGGCAGATTTGTAGATCTGGCCTACAATTAAAAAGGGTTGTGAAAATAGTTCATGGAAGGAGAGATGCAGACCCTGCAATAATGGATATACTAATGAAAATTTTTGCTAGGTTAGAAGATGTTGAAACAACCCAAAGAAGAGGAAGACCTATTAAAGATGTTAGCGAATATGAAGTAGAGATAGAAGAAGGAGCAGCACAAGTGCATGCCCTAGATGAGGGTGAAGAAATATTTCTAAGAGCTTTGACTAGTGTGAATGTTAAGCCACACTTTAGTCCTCCTGAGTATGATGGAAATTTAGATTCAGATACATTGATGGACTGGATCTTTGAGATGGAAAAGTACTTTGATTATGAAAGCACTCCCGCAGATAGGAAAGTGAAGATAGCTGGTACAAAATTGAAAGGTCATGCTTCCTTATGGTGGGAACACATGCAACTTGATCGATGAGGAAGAGGTAAAGATAAGATTAAAGTATGGGATAAGATAGTTAACAAGTTGAAAAGAAAATTCTTACCAGGAGATTACCAAATAAGTTTGATAAGGAGAATTCAAAATTTGAAACAAAGGGATGCTATTGTGAAGGAATACACAGAGGAATTCTACAAATTATATATAAGATCTGGACATATGGATGATGAGGTTGAAAGAATTACCCGATATTTGAATGGATTAAGGACTTCTATACAATATGAGATAAGTTTGGTATAGATGAATAACATTGAATAATCCTATCATTTTTCCCTAAAAGTTGAACAAGAGACATGAGCAAAGACAGAGAGGTAGAGGTGGTAGATTCTCTAGAGGCAGAGGTAGATCTTATGGAGAAGGTGACATATCTGAGAAAAACAAAGTAGATGAAGGTAAAGCAAAGACAGAATGGAAAGGAGAGAGCTCCTACAGAGGTAGAGGGAGTTATCCAAGAGGAAATTACCCTAGGAATGATGATTACAAGAGAGAAGAAAGAAATTGGTTCAAAGGCACTTGTTTTAAATGTGGCAAAGAAGGAGATAGAGCATTTGAATGTAAGAAGTATGGTAGTAGTATAAAAAATGCCCTGGTAAAGGAAGATTCAATGAACAAACTAAAAAATGGAGAGAACTTGATGATCAGAAGGACTTTGTGGAGTAAGAAGCTAAAGAGGATCCTTCGAGAAAAGGTTTATTCAAGACTAGATATAAGATTGATGGGAAATGTTGCAAGATAATCATTGACAGTGGGAGTTTAGACAATTTGGAATCATAGGAGTTGGTCACCAAGCTGAATTTACCAAGGATGAAACACTCTAATTCCAATCAGATTTCTTGGATTAGAGATGATCATAAGTTACTGGTAAGTGAATAATGTCTTGTGAAATTTAAGATTGGAGATTATCATGATGAAGTTCTTTATGATATTATGCCTATGGATTGTTGTCATATATTGTTGGGTAGACCATGGTAGTATGATAGGCAAGACATACATGATGGAAGATTGAATAGGTTTACTATTGTTTCTAATGGAAAGAAGCAAGGATTGTTACCCCTGATTGAGGACCATAAGAATGAAATTTGTACTTCTGTAAGGGTTTGTTTGATAGAAGGAAATAAAATTGTCGAGGATCTAAAAAGAGATGAGGTGTGTTATGCTTTGATTCCGAGCTCACTGGATATGGAAAATAAGACACCTATGGAAGTTGAAGGATTGTTGGTAGAATTTAAAGACATCATATATGATAATGTACCTGATGGGTTACCTCATGTTAGAAGCATCAGTAATTGTATGGATTTAATACCAAGAGCTAGTTTTCCTAAGAAAGTACCACACAGATTGACACTTGTAGAGAATGAAGAGTTGAATAGAAAGGTTCATGAATTGTTGCAGAAAGGTTTGATCAGATAAAGCTTGATTCCTTGTGCAGTACCTACAATGATCGAACCTAATAAGAATGGAGAATGTGTACTGATTCAAGAGTCATAAACAAGATCACAGTGAAATTCTGATTTCCATTGCCTAGGATGGATGATGTCATGGATTTTTTGAGTGGAAAAAGATACTTTACCAAGATTGATTTGAAGAGTGGTTATCGTCATATTAGAATCAGGGAAGGTGATGAATGGAATACCACTTTCAAGACAAAAGAAGGTTTGTATGAATGGTTGGTTATGACCTTTGGTTTGACTAATGCACCTAGTACTTTTATGAGATTGATGAATGAAGTTTTGAAGAAATTATTGGGTAAGTTTGTGATTGTTTATCTTGATGATATTCAGTAAAAGTAAAGAAGAGCATTTGATATATATCAGACAAGTGTTGCAGAGATTTAAAGAAGATAAGTTGCTAATTATCCTTAAGAAATTTTCATTCATGAAAGAGGAGCTAGTGTATTTGGGATTTGTGATTTTAGCTGATGGATTGAAGATGGGCCCTGAGAAAGTGAATGTGTAAGAAATTTAATCAAGAGCAAGGAAAAGTACAAAATTCAAGAGATAGTAAAAAAAGAGATGTTACCATAAGAAGAGAAAAGCTTGGAGAAAGCACACAAAACCAATAAGAGGAGACAAGACATTTTGAAAGGGGAAAACAAAGAAAAACCCCTTGTGTTATTATGAATATGAAAAATCTTAAGAGAGAGAGAGAGAGAGAGAGAGAGAGAGAGCTCATTTACAATGACTCATTAGGTAGAAGTAAGAGAGGAGATAATATCTTTTATCGAGATGATAAGAGGAGTTACATGGTAACTCACCAATCTATGAATGCCAACATCCATAATAGGTGTGTGCAAAGTGTCAAGATCCTCTTAAGGGGGAATATCTAATTTCCATATTAAAGGAATTACAAAAATGTGGCATTTCCTCTCACTTGGACTAGAAGACAAAATACATGTAGGGATTCCTTAGAATCTCCTAATTAAATAATTAAAAGGATACCTTGGTTTATCCTCAACTAAATAATTAAATAAATCCAAGGAGAGATTAAATATTCTAATGTCCCCCCTTAATATTTACTTGGGGAGTTTACATCAATGGGAATTAAACCCAAATTTTTACAATGAATTTGAATTACATCTTTACAATAGAATTTGATTGTCTTCAAGTGGAGCTAAATCCAAAATTTAAAGTAGTCTTCTTTAACCATGGGTACAATTGGTACTTCATATTGGAATGAGCTAAGAGAATGGAATTGAGCCTTTGGAAGGTCCATGATATATCACCTAAATCAAAGAAAGAAAAAACACAAGTATATATTTCCCAATGTTGGGATTTACCCTTGATACAAATTAGTATACCTTTGAACAGAAACTCATAATGGATCATAAAATAACTCTTTGAATAATTTGAATGAGATAAATAGGGTTAGAGGTGAATCCATAAGCACTCTCTTAAAAGGTGCCATGAGATCAAGATAAACCATATGCTAAAAAGCAAAGGAACAAAGGAGGAACCATAAAAAAATATCCAAGCTCTCATCTCAAAACAAGAAATATTAATGCACAAATGACCATAGACAAGGCAAACTAATGAAATATGAATCAACATTGAATCAATCATGTGGATATAGACAGTCCACTAATGCGTCATTCACTGCAAGTGAATGGGTAGCTAATCCACAACCTGCATGACTCACGATCTAAGCAATGAAGAATGCAAACTCATCATCACATTAGTAAAATGCAAAGAGGTATGAGAGACAAAAATCCATAATCAAGTAGAACATGTGACTCAAACACCAAATCAACCTATGATCTGATTTTCCAAACATGTCTACAGTCCTGTTAAGGAACCATCAATGAGATAAGAGATTTAAACCAATATAATGAGAAACTTTAACAAATTTTTCTTCCTCTTCATTAGGATAAAAATAAGAATGGGATAGATCATACTTAATACCAAAAAATTAATGACATATGCTATATCATAATTTGATCTAAGGATTATGAGTGTTAAAACAACATATTTCCTTGCAAATATATGAGAAATCCAATAAAATTCAAGAAGGATTTCAAGAACATCAACCTCAGAATGAGGAAAAATAAAGATGGATCAAGTTCATAAACATCAACTGAAGTAAGTGTGTACCAATCAGTGGATGGAGAGAAACTTCACGGACCCCTATGAAAGATAAGGTAACTAAGATATAGATAAACTGAAGACCCTGTAAAGTTAACCTCAGAAAATGGGAACCCTACACAATCTTACCAAAATGCAACAATGTGCATATAAAAAATGGTATGAAAACCATAAAAATGCAACTAAGTGCATATACATCTAGATGGCATAAAACCATACTAAGATTGATAGCAATGAATGCTAATCAAGAAGATCAAAATGAAACTCATGAAGGCAATATCGCTAGATAACTCACAATAATTGAACAAATTAAAATGTAGCATGAGAAAAAACATAAATGACATTAGATAACACATATACTAGAAAAGTAAGCATCATGGAAAGGCAATGAACAAGATAGTTGGAAGGAAAGAAAGTATGCCCTATAAACATAATTTTAGTTTCATGCTAAGGGGAAGTAACAGTGTTACCCGATGTTGTATTTGAAGCATTATAACAAACTGTAAAAGCATGATGATGTTGATTACCATTATTCATCTTATAATTAGATTGTTGATTATTTTGATCCATAGGTTTCTTACCTTTTTTCTTTTTAAAACAATTTTGAGTCACATTACCATCTTTTTCACAATAAGTGCAACGAGGTCTTTGATTTGAACCATTCTTATTATGATTATTATATTGATTATTTTTATGATTATTGGTGTGATTATCATTATGATTATTATTAGATCTAGAATGAGATGGATTCTGATTTTTAGAGACAAAATCATGTTCAATAGACTTTAGAGTTCCAAATTGAATCAACTTCACTTCCTCTTGACGCAATAAAGTTTGAAACACAATATAGGTTAATTGAGAAGCTAAAGTAGGAAGAGCAAGTTGAGAGTGAACATTAGTAATAAATTGTTGAAACTGTCTAGGAAGAAATTTTTTAACATGATATGAAATAAACAAAGATCGGTTAACGTTAGTCCTAAACCATGCAATTAACTACAAATATAATCAAATTTAAGCAAAAATTCATCCATAGTTTTGAAATCAGCATACATGAGATCCTCCAATTGTCTTGGAGTTAAATATTTCTAGATTCATTTGAGCTATCATAGGTGTTTTTCAGATTCGCCCAAGCGTCATGGGCTTCAGTACAATGTGCAATTAAAACATACAATTTCAGACTTAATGAAATGTCGATTAGGCCAAGTGCTTCTTCATTTTTAGTATTCGAAGCATCTTTTTCTACTTGAGTAGAAATTGAGGAAGGAACAAAAGTTACACTGGTAGCAATATAAAATGAAAAATAAATGATAAATGTGTTTTCCAAGAATGATAATTTGAATTTTTCAATTTCACTTCCGGGACTAATGTCGACATTGTCATGAAATTAAACTTTTGATACAAGAAATTATAAGTTAGAATATATCCAAAAGAGGAATTAAAATGCGAATATCACTGGATAATTTGCAAGAGAATTAAGATATTAAGAAAATTTAAAAAAATTGTTTAAAAGAGAAAACAAAATTTTATTGTTGCTACTTATCAAAATGATAATTATAATAAGTTTATAATGATAAAATATATATTGGGTCAAAATTATATGAAACAATATGAAGCAAAATTTTTGTTTTAAAGTTCAAACTTTTTTTGTTAAATAAAGATTGAAAAAAAATGGGAAAAGAACATAAGCAAAGGAATCGAATGATTAGAGTTGCATGAAACCTGCATGAAAGAAAAAAAAAAGAACGTTATAATGATAAAATGGTATAATGATGATATAAGAAATGTGATAATTGCTAGAAGGAAAGATTCTTGTGTTAATTGAGCAAGGAATGACTGAAGGACAGCGACAAAGATGCTTCATATGGTGCGGTGTGCAGGCTATGGAGGGCAGCGTACGCAGGACAAGAATCTGTGCAAAGATAGGGGCAACGAGAGAGCTAAGGCGTGCATAACGAAAGGAGTGAGTGCACAGAGATAATTAGCGCGAGAAAAGGCAGTGAGGGGAGTAGAAGGGAGAGAAGCATAAGTAAGGTTGTTGAATGGGAGTTAAGAATTTGTAGTGAGGAAGAGGAATGAAAGGAGAGGGGGCGCGCAGAAGGAAGGTAGTGCGGGCTAGTAGCTACGTGGAAAGGAGAAGGAAGATGGAGCAGGGGAGAAGAGTTAAGGGGATGTTGCGCAATGAGGAGGGGAGAAAAGTGTGAAGAGTTGTGCATGGAGAGTGGGCTGCACTGAGAGGTGGGGAAGATCAACAAGTTGAAATGTTGAGAAAAACAACAAGTTTAAATATTATTATTTGAATGTTGAGTAAAACAAAAATGTTAATATTATTTGAATGGGCTGGGAGGAGAAGAAATGAAATAATAGAACCAGAGATTTATGCAAATGAACAAAGATATATCAGCCAAGGGAATGATAAAAATACTCAGAGAAACAAGATAACAGAGTTGTAAAATAACAGAGATATTCCTGCAAAGCAAGTAATATAAACCTGCATGCACAAATATATCTAAAGGATTGTGAGATATTATTATTTGAATCCTGCAAGAACCAAACCAGCAAAGGGATAAAAAAAATGATTAGATTAAAAACTGCAAGAACGTGAGAGATAAATATGTAAAACCTTGTGGTTTGCCTGACAGAAGTTAAAAACAAAGTAGAATGAAATGGGTTTAGCTGAAACCAGCCAAACCAAAAAAAATCCAAATGCAACTCTATGGTGGCACGCCGCACAAAGAGGGTTAGATAAGAAGGCAAAAAAAAACCTGCAACAAAGAGTTAGTAAATAATAAAGCTTAAGCTTCTCTCTCAACCAAGAGTCTCCAAATCTGTGCTCTAAAGATTGACAATCTTCAATACATAACTCAAAAAAAGATTAGCAACCCAAGCTCTAATACCATGTAAGAGATTTAATCAAGAGCAAGAAAAAGTACACAATCCAAGAGAGATAGTAAATGAAGAGATTTTACCATAAGAAGAGAAAATCTTGGAGCAAGCACACAACCAATAAGAGGAGACAAGAGATTTTGAAAGGGGAAAACAAATTTAAACCCCTTGTGTTATTATGAAGATGTAAAAGCCTAAGAGAGAGAGAGAGAGAGAGAGAGAGAGAGAGAGTAGCTCATTTACAATAACTCGTTAGGGAGAAATAAAAGAGGAGAGTGTCTCTTTTATAGAGATGAGAAGAGGAGTTACATGGTAACTCACCAATCTATGAATGCCAACATCCATAATAGGTGTGTGTAAATTGTCAAGATCCTCTTAAGGAGGAATATCTAATTTCCTTATTAAAGGAATTACAAAAATGTGACATGTCCTCCCACTTGGACTAGAGGACAAAATACACGTAGGGATTCCTTAAAATCTCCTAATTAAAAAAATAAAAGGATACCTTGGTTTATCCTCAACTAAATAATTAAATGCATCCAGGGAGAGATTAAATATTCTAATAGAATGCAATAGTGGAATGGCCTACACCTGAAAATGCTAGCGAAGTCAAATATTTTCATGGGTTAGCAAATTTTTTTATAGAAATTTTATAAGGAATTTCAGTTCTATTTGTAATGCGATGACAGAGACAATGAGAGGTGATAAGAAGGACTTCAAATGGACACATGGAGCTATTAAAAGTTTTGAAACATTGAAGAAGAAGGTTGTTGAATTACCTGTGTTATCTTTACCTAATTTCAGTAAAGTATTTCAAGTTGATTGTGATGCAAGTGGAAGGGCAATTGGAGCAGTATCAAGTCAAGAAGGTAAATCTATTGCTTTTTACAGTGAGAAATTGAATGATTAATAATTAAATATCCAGTGCTATTGGGTTATGTTTATTTCATAATTACGACCTCAGATTTAGAGATTTAATAAATCTATGTCCACATAAAGTGAAACAACTTAATGACAGAAATTCAGTAATGTATGAGTAAAGAGATGCATATGGAAAAAAAGATTGCACTCGAGCTGGAGTAGTATTCGGATGGGTGACCTCCCAGAAAGTCCCAATGCTTCACCTTTGTGAGCATCACCTAGATGCAATGAGTGCTAAGTGTTCCATTCATTCTCATGATTGATTGGTTCTTGTGAACCACTACTCATGAAAAATAGATCAATAAGTTTGACTCAAAAAACAACAGAGTTGAATATCACAACTTGACTTGTTGTAGAAAATATCTCCTAATTATCTTAAGATTGAACTACTTGGGTCCCGTTCCTACTACTCATTTATTGATTTCTCTTTACCAACTATTTAACCTTCCATGCACTCCACTTTTTTTTAGCATTTGTCAAATGTTATTTCCTTAACCCCTAAGCTTGCTTTCACTTTACCAAGTGTTTTCCCTTCCACGCACTCCGCTTTTGTTTAGTATTTGTCGAAAGTTCTTTTCTTAACCCCTAAGCTTCCATAGTTTTAAGTTCCAGTTTGCCTAAATCATTTCAGTGTGTTGTTCCCCGTAAGTAAGATCTTTTGTGTTTCCTTCAGCAATGGCCAAAACTACACAAGTATGGACAGCAGTGCACAACAGATACATTTATGAGGTGGATATTTAATTATTAACCTCTTAAATTTAACAAAGTATCCCTCCAAGTCCTATATCTTATCCACCTCCTAAAAAAGATCAAGATATCCCTTCCACCATTTCCAATGAGCCTATTGAAAACCAAGAGCCAATTACTCTTTCTACACCATCCAATGATCCTCTTCCATGTCAAGATCAAAGTATCTCATTGCCTCTTTTTCATGATCCTCCATGTCTACCTCAAGAACCTATCATACCTCATAATCCCCCTCATGATAATAACTCCCATCAAGCTTCAGTTTCTCCTATCAAATCTACTAATGAGCCCATTGATATGAAAATAAATCTTAAAGATGATGGTCATGGTGATGTAGCCCACTCTAAGGATGTTGATATCCCTTACACACCTTATATCCCTCCATGTAAATATAAGCACATACCTTCACCATCCTCCAAATCCATTCTTGGTCCATATATACCAAATTTAAACTCTTCATCCCTTCCATCCATATTGGGTCCTTATATCCCTCCATTAGCCAGGCCTACCATTCCTATCTAACCACCCACTTACCCTATCATATGTCAAGATCAACAAAGGAACACATGCTTGATGAACTTCCAAGTACCTATCCATATGAACCCTCCATATCAGTCCTATCCTTCCATGATTCCCAAAACCTTTGGAAGAAACTTGGATGTCAAACATAGAAATCATAAATTGAAGAATCCACATATGTATAAAGATCAATGTGTCCAATCTAATTGACATGTGAGTACAAAGAAAAAGGAGATATTAAAGAGACCACAAAACTCCACCAAGAAAAAAGAAAAATCAAGGACAATGTGGGTTCCTAAATCCCTCATTAAAGAATTGCATTCTAAAGAAGCACAAAGGAAATAAAAATCAAAGACTATGTGGATTCCCAAGTTGCTTTTGCAATAATTGCACACAAAAGAAAAATCAGAGTTGGCTTTCAAGCTTCCAAAGGTTTCCACTCCACCTCCTTCCAAATATTTTCTAGTTTCCAAGCCTATTTTGGGTTCCTGTGTCCCAAAATCCACTACCTTGAATACTTCATCACCTTCTTCATCCACTTTGGATCCTTGTGTCCCAAGATTCATATTCTTTCCTACATCAAAACCTCAAGTTGTTCAATCCATATTTCCTTCATCATTCCACCACCCTTCAAGGTGTGTGTCAATGTTGATCTTTCCAACTCTTTTACCTATCCCTACACAAGCCTTTCAATATCCTATTTATTATCCAACACCTACTTTCCATCCTCTCATCCCCCTTATCCAATCCTTAGCCACCATCTACCTTTTATCCTTCATAATATCCCCTTACCATCTCCCTATCAACATCTTTGAGCATATTATCAATAGCCCTGGTCCATTGTAGCATATCTTTCAAAGGAATACTATCCAAAGAGAAAGAGGATTTAGTCCCTCCATTTTCCATAACACATTCATTATCTTCCATAAAAAAAAGCAAAATTTGAAAAAAAAATAATAAAGAAAAAAATAAAAAAGAGAAAGAAAAAGTAAAGAGAAACAAATCCTTCCTATGGTGAAAACCACTTCTTGTGGCACCTTGGGAAAGTACCATGATGAAAACTTGGGAAACAAGATTCATGTATAATCCAACCTCTTGCACTCACACTTGGAGGAAAATTCCATCCACGCCACCTTATCCATCGTATCCTCCATTATCCATCATTTCCTCCATCTTATGTTTCCTACCATTTATCCGATTTGTGTTTGTATTCCCTCTTTCACCTTTGATCTTGACAAGGTTGAGCATATCCATGAACATCATGTATCTCAATATTCATTATCCTTTCCATTTAGCTTGTCCACTTGCTTCTTCCATGGTACCTTATCATGATCTCGTTTATCCTCAATATTCCTAAGTATCCTCGCAATAATCCCAAACTATACACTCGCTGCCTCCATCACCCTTTATCATGATCGTGTTATACTATTTTTATCCTATCCAAATCGACCCCTTGATCTTGATCAAAACTAAGGATATATAAGGCAAAATATGTTCTCAAAAGCCTCTTGTCATGTCCACTCCTTTGGACCATACATACCTTTCACTGCACAATGTCATTACCCTACAGGATATTCCAATACACCACCTCATTAGCCTACATTTCCATATCATTTTTCCTTAGCTTAGTTAATCTTAATGAGATAGTCTTGAGGGTCACATTACATGCTTCATCCATCATTGCCTATCCATTTCTAATTCATCAGTTTACTCATTCACCTGTAATGCCTTACACCTTGCTAGACATTGGGGCAAACAAATGTGATCTTGCTTGAGAATTAGTGATCAATTTTAAAATCTATAAAATCCAAAAACATCATAAAATCTCTAAAATCCAAACAAATCATAAAATATTTAAAAATCATACAATCATAAAATCTTAGGTTCATTCTTTTGTCCTTCAATGCATTTCTTAGCATCTCGCTTGCATCAGCATTCAGCCTCATCACTTGAACATATCTATCATAGATTTTGAATTGTTTGTACATATTGGTCGATGTTGCATTCCCTGTACATATCAATTGGCGTCGCATTACTTGTACATATCAGTTAGATTTGCATCCTATTCCAGTGGCTTAGAGTTGGTTCACATCTCTTTCTTAGGGTAGTTGTCTCTAACTGGGGGCAAGTTCCTAGTCATCGCCCGAATTCACCATCTATTCACCAACGATCATCTTTTCAGTCATAGTCAGACACATTTTCTATCAACAATCAAGAATCATGCTACTCTAAAAATCAAACAATGATGTTTTCACCACCACCTATCATGAATGGCCTTGTCCTACATTTTGATGGTCATCTCTTTTGAGTGACTCAAGGATGTCTATGGACTAGAGAAAAAATGAAGGTGTGACGTGTTTCTTTGTCTAATGTCTGTTGTTATAATTTTTTGCTTATCGTGCGTTCTGAGTGACTCAAGGATGTCTTCGTACTAGAGGAATGAGGATAGGGGGCATGATTTTCTTTGATTGCTGCCTATAGGATGTGTTCCAATGAAATCTAATAGAACAAATATTATGGGGTGTCTGTGGTAAGAGTATCCACATTTTTTGGTACACCGCACTTACCTCAACTCCAAACATCTATACTATAGATGGAGGTTGGAATTCTTTCCTTGTCTTTTTAAATATCATTGATTGATGATTTACATATTTCCAGAGGAATTCTAGGATGTCTTGGTACTAGAAAATCAAAGAATGAATATGAAATTTTCTTTGATTGTTGCTTGTGAGTTAATTCATAATAGCGTGCAAATTCATCTTAGGATATGATCATCAAAGTATCATCGAGGACATTTTCATATGAAAAGGATTAACTCTTGTTTGTTAATCCGTGAAAGCAGTATTCATATCATCATGGTTTAATCATACCAGTAGTGGTTGTACTTGTTGGTGATCCAAAAAAGCTCAATGATGAAATATGGCATAAACAAAAAGATCGAAAGAATGACAACTCGTGGAACTTGTATAGAATTTTGCATTCATTCAGCATGATCAAAACACGGTTCAACATCAACAACATCAACAATCAAGTGGAAAAAAAGAATAGTGACATCATCACAAAATCTATTTCCTATATGATCGAGTATCATCATCAATACATCAAAAAATATTTCAACAACATCAGGCACAACTACGTTACATATAAATTTGGAGATATCATTGCTAATCAAAATCTTCAGATATCATTACCAGGAGCTAAATCAAAAATCAATTCCATATCAATCCAACAATCACATTGGACATCAATCCAACATCATTCAAAATCTTTACATCATCATTATCGGGAGCTCAATCAAAATTCAAATTCATATCTCAAATCAAATGGACAAATCACATGAACGTTTGACCATGAAATGGAATAGTCGATCCTAAACATTCCTAAACCATGTGGAATCAATCCTAAACATTCCTAAACCATCCAAAATCAATCCTAATCATTCCTAAATCATTCCATATCATTTAAAAATGATCCAAACCCATTCAAACTACTTCAAAATCATTTTAAATCAATTCAAAAATGTGCGAAATCAATTCACAATCCTTTTTATAAATTTAAAATCATTTAAAACCATTCAAAATCAATTTAAAATCATTAAAATCTTTACCAAATCACTTGATTAGCATCATCACCTTTCTATTTCGCTCCCGAGGGGGCATCATCAACACATCACCACAATCAGAACATCATCATCATAAGTGAATCAACTCAGAATATCAGATTGAATCCTCGAAAGCAATCAAACCATTGAATCATAAATCAAATCATTGTGATCATCAATTTGCTTCAGCAATCAAATCAATTAAAATCATCAAATCATATACATCGATCAAATCAATCAAATTGAATCCTATTATCAACTGCATCAAACTAAACCACGTCACTAGGGGCACATCAACTTCAACAAGACCCATATCAAATTGATTGTCTCAAATCAAAATATCAATGAGCGGGTGATTTCATCAAGATTCATATCAAATTACTCATTCTCGTAATGTCAATTTCATCAGGAACCATATCAAATTGACAGTATCATTGTCGTCGGCGTTGTCATCAAATCAACAGGGGCATATCAATTTCATTAGGAACCATATCAAATTGATAGTTTCCTCATCAAAAAATCATCATCATTAGATAATCAACTTCATCAAGATCCATATCAAGTTGGTCGTCCAAATTAGAATCTTTGGAAGTGAGTAATTTCATCAGGACCCATATCAAATTACTCATTCTCATCATCATCAATATATGCAATTGTTCCTTCTAATGGTAATCAATTTCATCAGGACCCATATCAAAATTGGCTACTCATTCTACATCAACATCTTTAGCATCCTTCTAGAAGGTAATCAATTTCATCGGGACCCGTATCAAATTGGTTATATTGGCTTCAATCAATGAATCTCTTATCAAACATCGCATCCAATGTAGAATCAAATCGAACATCATCAAGTTGTGATCAGTTTCATCAAGATCCATATTGAATTGTTCACTGTTCACTCAATCGTACATCAGAGATCCATCATCTTATCAATTCAACAAGAATCAACAGAGACAACATTAGATGTTCTTTGAATCAATGTGTTGCTCACACATAGATTCAAAGAGGGGAAAATGTAATCACCTAAAATTGGTCAAGGCATAATCAAGTTAGCAAAATCCTATCAATGTGATTCAAAGATCAAATTAAATCTAAGGATTAAGGACATAATAGTGTAATTAAAGTCTATTCATTTAATTACATAATTCATCATTAATTCAAATGTCCTAATTAATTAATTACCTTATCCATTTAATTAAATTCAAAATAAAAAAATCTCATGGATAAAGTAATTAATTAAATTGATTTATTTAAATATCTTAATATTCCATGTCACCTAACCAACTCACTAAATGACAAATAACTTGGCAAAAGTTAACCAATGAGGTTAAAGGACATGGATTGCTCACTCAAGTTTGAATCTCAACCACTCAATTCAAATTGAGAAGATCTTGACCATTCAATTCAAATCAATTCATTTCCCTCCTTGAGAATCTATAGAATCAACTCAATTCAAGTCATTTGTATCATATATAAATCATTTGCAAGTAGGTCGTGCTAGTTTAGTATTTGAGCTAATTTGCATTGTTATCATTCATTTTAGGATAATTTGCAGCATTGTAGATCACATTCATGTTAATCCACGTCAAATTAGAGCATGTAGCATCATAATTCAATTCATCCTAGATTGCATCTTAGCTTAATTCATCAATTTAGGATCAATTGCACCATTCATCCTCATCAAAATTCTCAAAATTGTATTCATTTTAGATGCATTTCCATGAATCTTCCATTTCATGAGAGTCAATTCACTGATCAATTTTATCTCAATACTAACCCTAATCAATTGATGATTTTGTTTGCTAATGTGATCTTGATGTGCAGGATGATTATTCTAACATGTTCTTTCAAAATGCATGTCCAAGATTAAACAAACTCAAACTACTAATGGATTTGTGTTGCAGGTTGCCTTGCAGTTTCAAGTAAACATTGTGTCTTCAATAATTTGATTTAATAGGCACCTACTTAACTGGTTAGTACCAAATTGAATTCTCGAGGTGTTAGGGGATTATGCTCTCACCTTTTAGGTGATTAGAAACCTAGAGCACTCTTGATTCGTAATGGCTTGGGAACTCCATAGGACTATCTAATTTCATTTGAAAAAGTGAGACTACATAGTGGAATGAATGTGTTTGGCGTGCTTGGAATCTAAAGTGTGGTAGGAGAGTATGCTCTCAACTCTTTGAGGTTATCAGAAATCTAGACCAATAGTTAAGGTTCACTTTACATTTTATTTCACCTTAGAGAGCCTATCACGGTGGGAAAATGTACTCACCCCGCGAGAACGACTCAAAGTGGACACAGGTCAAAGCAAAGCCATCCCATCCACTATAAATAAATGCTACCACTGGCCAAAACCACAATAGATGGATGTGGTTAGGTGCACTCTTCTAGTAGATGTTAGAGTAATTTAGCAATTGCTCTTTAGTGCTTAAGTTTCACTTAGGCAGTTTCTTTAGTCTTAGGAAAGTTTCTATTTTCCTAGCAGTTGCCCTTTTAGGGTTTCGACATCCTTTATAAGGAT
>MU225867.1:479610-492066 GCA_018584345.1 Thuja plicata | reverse complement strand
ACAACATAATCACCTAATGAGATATAACAAAATAAAACATAAAAGTAAACATCCCCACATATATCACTGAAATTGAACATCAACTAATTTGATCACATTTAATCATTGCTTATAGATTATTCATCTCTATGAACTAAAACATACAAAAAGCTAAGCAAATGAAGCATCACTTATACATATAAAACACTAGCAACATACATATCAAGGAACTACATCTCGAAACATGCAAGGGGTCCAAATACAACAATCTACAAGAACAAAAGTTGCAACAAAATCTAACAAAGAAAGTGGTGAAATTGAACTTTGTCCAACATCACTAAGCTACAAATGGGTAGGCACTACAAAATTAGATTTTTAGTGCACAAACAATAGGCTAAGTATGAGGAGATCCTTTTGTTGGGGTTGAATATTGCCACAACCAAGGTATTCAATGCTTAAAACTTTGTTGGGATTAAAAAATAATGGTGCAATAGGTAAAAGGAACATATACAATTACATAAAATAAATGTGATTCTTTAAGCATTTATGATAAGAAATGTGACTCTTATTCATGAAAAGAAATGCGACTCAACATGAATTTTGTTAGTCATGTGACTATTTGATACAAATAGAGCACTAAAGTAAATAATATTATAGTTGCAGTGTTATTATATGACTTATGTTTAGACCCTCATATTTTTGGTGCATGGCAATCACTTTGATGAATTGACAATACATGATAAAAAAAATATGGAAGAGAGATTGGGAATAAAGTGGTATTACTGATGACGTACTAAAATTTCAACTCATATTAACATGAAACTCGCTTAAAGAAGCATATAACATCTTATTATTAACCAACTTCCCAAAAAAAAATTATATAATTCCACAAGCATGCTAAGTTCTTTATAATGTCCAAAATAAATAGGTTTAATAAATAACTTTTACATACTACAATAAAATGTATTCTTCTTACTCTTCTTCTACAACTAATGAAACAAAAATCTTAAATAAATTCATTAAATAAAAAATTTATAAACTAGAAAAACAAGTCCAAGGCAAATATGTATATGTATATGTATGTATATAAATAATACAAATTTAACAAGTTTACTAAATTGATAAAAATATTAAAAATCATATATTCACATGTTTTATAATATAAAAGGAATCATGAGACTAGCATATTTAATACTTCAACAAAATAATTATTTTTTGTTTAATATGAATAAGTAATCTTATTTTGTTTAGAATTAACAATTTTATTAATTTTACAGGGAAAACAATAATTATGAAGTTAAAATTCAAAATTTATGATGTTAAAAATACTTCAAAGGCTACTTAATTTAGTACTTTATGTTACATCGAATTATACAAAGTATAAGAACTACTACTAAAATGCTTAAAATTTTCACAAAATTAAACAAAACACTACACAAAATGCACAAGAATAACAACTCTAGGGACTTACTCACTGGTTGGAAGAACTTGAATATGGCTCTGATTGATTCCCTGTCTTTGATACTTGCATTGGCACAAGACCCTTCTTCTATAGAAATAGGCTTTTCCACTTGCCGTCGATAATATATATAATCCATCTAACAAGAAAGTATTTTTGTGAAAATAGTTTTGTTCATGATTTCTTAAAATCTGGAAACCTCACATTGGGCGGAGATTTAAATTTCACTTTCTAATAAAGAGGCATGGGGTGACATTACTAGTGTTGACCCACTGACTGGTTTTCTTCAACATAAATTGGAGGTCTCTGAGTTAATTGATCTATCTCCTAATGAGATTATTCCTGCTTGGAGGAACATGCGCATTGGTGCTGTGTAAAGACTTAATAGTTTTTGTTCATGATTCTCTTTTGCATAAATCTGATAAAGATTCCTTGTTAGGAAATGACAAAGGAGAATGGTTCAACTTCAAATACTTCCATAATTATGCAAATTAACGTTAAGAATTTATCAGAAAAAACCACTTTGGGAAATGACAAAAGAAGATGGTTCAAAGACCAAACACTTCAAAGCGAGTTGCTGATTTGGGAATCACACATTTTAACCTCATAGGACCAATATTGCAGACTACGCACTTATCGAGTTTTGTTTGATGAGACAGCTAATGAGAGGAGAGACTTGTGGAAGAAATTTCTAAGGATGAATTGAAGATTGTTATGGGCACTTTAACAAAAAGACGATAAACTTGGCCCTGATGGCTAGACTATTGAATTTTTCCTCGGTTTTTATGATTACCTTGGTTATAATATTTTCCGTGTGGCAGAAGATCCCGACACTCAGGAAATATACTTGGAGCCATCAACTCAACTTTCACCGCCTCATTTCAAAGGACAAGCCAAACACTTTTGATGTCTTTCCTCCTATCTCACTTTGTAATTACATATACAAGACTGCTGCGAAAGTCACTGGTATCAGAGCAAGGAAGTGTTGCCTAACACAATCTCTAGTGAACAATTTGGTTTCCGAAACATATGCACGAGGTTCTTGGGGTAGCACAAGAAGGTATCCACACTATAAAAACCAAGAAATTGTTGGCAGTGGTTATGAAACTTGATTTGTCCATGGCATAAGACACAGTGAATTGGCTACACATCCAGATATTATTGATCCATCTCGGTTTTGCTACAGAGGGTTAATTGGATTTTAAGACGTATCACTTCTGTATCTTATGTCATTCTTATAAATGGCTCTGCTGCAAGTTCTTCAAACCTACTCAAAGATCGAGACAAGGTTGCCCCCTATACCTTCTCCTTTTCTTATGCCATTCTTATAAATAAAGCTTTAACTAGGGATATGCTACAAAAAGAACTTAGCAAGATCTGGGTTGTTGCTCACTATGATTGATGGATTTGGAATCTATTGATCACCTATTCATCAATTGTCCTTATACTATCAAAGTTTGGTCTGATATGTAAGGATTGATTGGTCAAAGGAATGTATGGGCTGGATATGCATTCTTAAATTGTTTTAAAATTTGGTATCATCAAGAGTCTCCACACATCTACAAAACTCTATTACTTATTATTGCTTGAAGCATTTAACAGTCCAGAAATGCCACAATTTTCCAAAACAAAATGATTCCTTCCTTCTAATGCTCATCTTAGATTCATTCCATTTTTGTCCACTTTCAGAATACTCCAAAGTTGAAAATTGGGGATGAACAATTGATGCTTAAGCCTATAAAAGAATTGATTGATAGGCTGTGAGTTTCTTTAATCCGTATATCCTTTGAACATGTTTACAGGGAATAATACAATTTGGTGGCAGACACAACTTCTAAGCTGGGTTTACATCTGTATGTGGATATATCAGAGCTCACTCAACACTTTTAGGATTCTACCTTGCCAGATTTTATCCACTCTGTGACTAATCGTTCATGATTCACTTGTACCCTTTTTCGGCTGTGGTTTTCTCTTTCTGGGTTGGGGGCTTTGTTCCTACTTGTTGGGATGTTCTTTGATTGTGCCAACTACCTGGCTTTGTTCATTTATATCCCTGCTTTCTTGCAATCTTTCACCAATTCATTGGTGTGTTATTATAAATTGTTTTTTCTGTTTTTGGTCACTGTCATTTTGAGCTATTTATCTACATATGCTATTCCTGGTTTTATTTACTACTGTTGACAAATATTGACAGCACTTTCCTTATGTTTTGTCCAGATTTCTTGATGTATTTATCTCCTTGCAAATTTAAGCTTTTGCATTATGTAATATCATTTTCTGTGGAAAGAAATAAAAATTAAATACTTAATTTTACAAAATTAAATAAGGCAAAAAAATTATGTTGCAAATCTAAATTATCTAATATTGTGTCCAATCTAGCACTCCAATTAATTTTATTCGATCAATCTAGCATTTTTCTTAATTTTATATGATGGAATGACGTAACACCAGTGGCACTCAATGAACCTAGTGGTTTGATGAATGTAGTTTTCAAGTTTCAACCAATTTCATAAAATCAAAGAATTGAAATGAATACACACACCAGATCAACATTTTACGAAGATTGTTTCATTGAAAACAACTTCAATAATTTAAGAAAAAATTAAAAGAGAGCAATACTTTATATAAACAACATTCTATCAAAAAAAAAATTATATTGTACTAAACTGGACAAGACTTGAACCATCCAAAACAATTTGTTAGTACACCAAACATCCCCAAACCCAAAAATTTGGTTAGTGATATAAGAAGCCTTAATAAAAAAAGATGAAAAAAGGTGTAATAGCCAGCATTGCAGCTTGTTTACCATTTATTACAATAAAAATTTCTGCATTGTGATGCACATGACCCAAAAAAAGCACTTCCTAATCAGTCATTACGTATTTGGGGAAAGAAAAATTAAAGATGCAAGATACTATTATTAAGGATAGCATTTGATAGAATGATTAAACACTAATCCAGCCTATCAAATAAAAGCTATTATTAAGCATAGTTCACAAATAATTAGGTAGGAAATTTCAAGAGGCTTCAGATTGAAGAAATCAATTTTCAATGCACACAACACCCAAAAATTCCTCAAGTGTGGTTGCTCAAACTATGAAATGCAGAATGTATGCCTCATTATAAGCACAGAGACAAATGCATTTTAATAATTTCAAGATCTCAAAATGGACGCATCACTGTTAACTTGCGTTTGGAACAAATGGGCACAATGTCTTGGGCAACAATGCTACAAAAATTACTCGATCATTGAAGTGAACTTTGCATGCTTCCAGATGCTTCGATTCACGCAAAAATTCTTAAACCCTACCCAGTAATGCTAATGCCATCCTACATTCTTTAACTAATTAAAACCTTTTATCATTGATGCCTGATCCATTCTAACTTTGTCTCTGTTTGGGTGAGAAGCTAAAGCTTCCAAAAAAGTAACCGTTATGAGGGCTAGGCTCATGGTTTGGACTACATTTTTAGGAGTCTGAGAATCTGATGTTGGATCTTCCTAAGCCTCTGACATTCCTGTGTAGAATGGCTAACTTCTGATCATTTGAGATCATCACAAGACATAGAAGATATGTAACAGAAAACTCTGAGTACCAAAAATTAAATACACAAGTCAAACTTGGTAATATCAACTACAGATGCGCTTAAACATTAATGAAATGTTTGCATAAGGTATTATAATGTGAAATGCACAGGAAATAATGTGATGCTTAGGAATAAGGTATAGAAAATAACAAAATAGCACACGGAATTGGTGATAGTAAACAAGTGGACAGGATGCATGGCCCAATTGAGATTTCAATGAATGCATGGAGTCATCTCATTTGTGTTGCCTAAGTTCTTTTGTGGCCTGAATGTCAAGCCTCTGCTTTTTCATAATACTGAACAATCTATAATCATGCACCATAGCTATTTCACTTGTACCCCTTATACATTTTTGACAAACCAGAATATGAAACATCTATCAAAAATAATTGAGAGAAAAAAAATTCATTATTTATTTAGCAAAACATGTCATGAGTACCGCCCAGAAAGTAGGAAATAACACAATGTTTGGACTGCAAAGTCTCCACGTAATAGGCAGGGATAAAATATATTTGCTTGCCTTCTACAACCTATAGAATTTATCACATTATTTTGAGAGGGAAAAGAAAGGTCCTTAAAACCTCACGAGGGGCATTGATGGTCATTCCACAGAGCAACCTTATTTGCTGTTGAGGGCAATATCATATTGTTGCACTTGTGTCCAAAGAAAGAGAAAGGGTAGACACTTGTCCAACAATAGGGTTACCATTATATGAATATCATGTTTGTAGGTGCATGCATAGATCCAAGCAAGAAATAAATGCAAAGTGAAGAATACCAAGTAATCTAAGTTGTGGGAGTATATCTAAAATGCAAAGGCATACTAGAACTAATTTAAACTGTTTTCTATATATTCATCTAAAAAAATAAAATTTTACAATCTAGCTTTAACTAACAATATTTTTGACAACCAACTTATTTATTTTAATCCATTTTGATCTCTCACAATTGAATATGTATTCCAGGAATATCTGCTAAAGCATTTTACTCCTTCAATCTCCTTATAACATCAATCCAGTCATTGATAATTTTTCAATCAAATGGGCAAATCCAAATTTATAAGAGGTTTCCCTCTTCTTTCCACCATCATATTTTACAAAGATGTTTTCACCATCAGCTCCAAAGTTATAATGCTTGGAAGTGGAGCTCTAATACTCTTCTTTATCTTGCGTTGAATAATGAAATTGAAGACCCTATTTCTTACAAAGGTTAATTTGTGTGATCTTTGTGAAATATATGATCTTAATGACTGCACGGCTTCAATAGATGCTCCTTGCTTAAGAAGGTAAGTAAATTACTTCCGACAACAGCTTCTAATTGTTCAAAAAGGCTGTAATTGATAGATACGTCATAGGCCATAAGGTCATGTCACATTATTTAAACACACAATTACATAAACTTTTACAGATTTGGTTAATTTTATTGGTACCCAAAAAGATTGGATAAGTCTTTAACGTTGTGTGGAGCCTTAACATCCATATGTCATATATCAGTAGAAAGTCCATAGGCAAAAGATTTGAAGTAGGGGAGGAAATATAGGTGGCAACCAAAGAGTTTCTTCATTGACAATGTATATAAAAGCGGAAAGCAAATCTCAGAAAATAAGGCATGTAAAAATTGAAGGCAGTACAAAATACTTGCCTGCTTAGGGAGAGGTATAACGCATAGGTTTATTCTAGGAAAATGTTTAAAATGTGTTTGAATGTAAAATAATAATAGGAACTCTTACAGAAAAGCTATTTTTAAGTGTGTCTAAATAAGGTTTCTGCAAATTTATTGGATTGACCATTTTTACATTTAGCCATGTTTGTGACTTAACTGGGCAAGTAGTTAAAACATCAATGACTGGTATATTTTCATATTTATTATGGCTCACTTAAGGGCTCTGGTAATTCTATTTGTTGGTTATATACTTTCCGAGATGAATGCCAGCATATAGATGCTTCTGCAGTGGTTTATAAAAAAGCTTTTTTGAAGGAATAAAAATGTGTGGAGATTTTCAAGCTACTTTTCTAGATAAGCATGCAAAGATTTGATTGGATGTTTTTGAGAAAATACACCACTTTTTAAAACACAAGTGCACCAATCCATAAGACTGCCAAATCAAGGCAGCAGATTTTTTGCAGCATGGCGCAATTTAAGGCCTTTAATGGTCCACAAATTAAAGTAAGGACCATAACATCTATGTAAACTAGGAGCATAATCAACTTTACTGTATTCAATGGGGTTCTCAAAAACAAGATATTTAGCATGCATATTGAAATGAAAACAAGTTTGTATTTTTTTTAAATGTGCCGAAGCATTAAAATTTTAAATATTTGGCAGTGAAATAAGCTGGATAAGCCAAAGCATCTACAAATGCAAATAGTAACATAATAAACTTCATTGTATTCAATGGATTCTCAAAAACAGGATATTTAGCACAAAGTAGAAAAAATAGGTTTACCATTATTTAAATGTGCCATAATCCATAATATTTAGAAAAACGGGCTTTTGAAAAACAACTGTGTCAAAGCTTATTGCTTGAGGGCAGTCAAATATCTCGAATTGTAAACCATCAATTTGAATAAAGTGAGCAAAAAGAAGCTCATCCTCCATATAACTCTGCAAAAGGTTCAAAACACAAAGCAGGTTCAACAAAAGGAACAACAAGAAATCAATATAAAAAGCTAACATTCATATTTTGCACAATAACAGAGAATGTGACTTTTTTATATTTCTGATAATATAACTATAATGTCCTCTTTCTATCTTACCCTAAAGTCACAATAGCACAAAATTAGGGTTAGGATTTACCACATATAGGATTTCTATAGTCATGCAATCCCAAACAACACAGTTAGGGTTCATACATAATCATTATTGTCATAGTTAGATTTCATAGGATTATAAATAGTAATAAATAAAGAATGTACATCAATTCAATAGATGTTGGAGTTAACTTGAGGATGATTCAACCATAGAATTGATAAGGTAGGGTGACTTGATGAGGTGCCCCAGAAACCTCCTACCCTAGGCCCAAGGGCGGATACATTGTTCCCCTTTGGCCTCATGTGGCCCTTGCCATTCCTATGAGGTGGGCTACCTAGTGCGGGGTCCTATCTCCGTTCTCCTTTCATCTTGCCACTCCTAACTAGCTTCTAGTGATTGAACATCCATTCATCATGGTAGGGACTGAGAGGAGTATTCACTATAAGGTGCCCCAAAAGCCTCTCCTTCATAAACCCAAAGGCCCCTTTGGCCCCATGGGGATTCCCTGGTCACAACCATGAGGTGGCATGCTTAGAAGGTGGCCTCATCGCCATTCTCCCAATCATGACTACTACACTACTTTCCTTACCATGATTAATTACAACAGCTAGAAAAATATAAATAACATTTTATACATGCTATTTTTATATTAAATTTTTATACCAATAATATACTTAACATTACTAAATGAGATGAAACTTTATATATATATATATATATATATATATATATATACTCATTATAATTTTAATCTAATACACAGCCCAAATAATCATCAAAATACTGTCAAGTATTTGTATCAAATGGTATGCATACTGTACTGTCCTAAAACAATATATCGGAAGCCTAAAAAACCATTTCTCTTTCCCTTCATATTTATTTCTCTAGGCAGTCCACTTTGTCCCCCTTTGGCCCCATGGGGATTCCCTGATCACAACCATGAGGTGGCATGCTTAGAAGGTGGCCTCATCGCCATTCTCCCAATCATGACTTCTACACTACTTTCCTTACTATGATTAATTACAACAGCTAGAAAAATATAAATAACATTTTATACATGCTATTTTTATATTAAATCTTTATACCAATAATATACTTAACATTACTAAATGAGATAATTATGGAGTTCATATTAAATTTTATATATATATATATAAAATTACTCATTATAATTTTAATCTAATACACAAAGCCCAAATAATCATCAAAATACTTCGTGTCAAGTATTTGTAACAAATGGTATGCATATTGTACCGTCCTAAAACAATGTATCGGTAGCCTTTATATTTATTTCTCTTTCCCTTTATATTAATTTCTCTTTTTGTCAACGATGATTGAGGTATGCCCGTTCCTCTTTCTATACAAGTGTAACACAGGCACTTGGGGACGTACGGATGTTGGGACTTCGAGACAGGTTTTTGGGACAGGGGACAAAGGGCTTCAATTTCAGGACGACGGTAGGGGGTGAGGGGAGGGGGGTGGGGGTGTTGTAATATACTATACATATAGTACTTGAAATGCTAGTTATGAAATGATGTATAACAGTATAAGAACTAATAATACCAAATACTTGAACAAAGCAAAATTGCAACATGAACCACTGAACATTCAACATACCCAAAACAAAATATCTAATTACCAATTACTATTAGAAATTCAAATTATCGACAAATTTAACATTCTGATTTATATTCTATCAAAAATATCATAAAGATGATTACAATGAGTAGCATGATATCAAAAAGAGTACAAAATCATGTCAAAATTTAGTTTAAGTTTAAAACTTTAAAAAATTAATATAAAATCCCTTTTGACACCACCTGACGACGGGGGACGTACAAACATCCCAATGATGACCGAGGGACGCCTGGGCGTCCCTCGGATGTCCCGGGGACATCTACACGTCTCTGTGTTCTAGCGGCATTCTGGTGGCAGGAAGGCAGTGGTGTGGGGACTTGGGAACGCCAAGTCCCCGTCCCGGGAACATCCCCGACCCGAGTGTCAGGGGTTTGGGTGGGTTTGGGGGGATGCCTCCCCGTGTTACACTGATATATATAATTGGCCCAAAAGGAGAGGATGCCCTTGGAGGGAGGTGTCTCTTGATATCATACCAGCATATGTTAACTCAATCGCACCCCTTTCAGTTTGGACCTAAATGAATCTTTAACATTCCTTAATATTAATTTAGTCTTAAGGTATCTATGGTTTTCCTGTATCATTTCCTCTTAAATAACTGGAGCTATTGATTCGTCTAATCAATATCTTATTCACTACTATGTGTAACTAGCTCGTTCATTTTGTAATATCATGTTCGACTCTTTCAAGAGTTGCCTTGTCGTTTTGTATTGATTTTGATTATTGCCTTCTTTTGTAGAAACTTCTATTCTTAATAGGGATAGGTAAAGAGATATTATCTTGTGCATCCTCATTCAATAGTTGGTTGTTCATCAACCTATCTGTAAGTATATCTACCTTCATTAGCATCGATGGGACTTCAAATTGGTTCCCTCAATTCTTCGTTAATATTCAATGGTGATATCTAATGAGTCAACCTACGATATCTCAACAAATTATTGTGTTCATCTACGTGTGGGTTTGGTTACTGTTGGGCTCTACTAGGTCATTGTCTACACGGCTGGTATTTGTAGGATGAATATAAGTTTTAATTTTTAATCAAAACTTATTAAGTCGATATCAACTCTTGCTTCCTTGAGTGGGAATTTGAATGAAATTGTGAAGTCTCACTACCGTGAGACAATTTTTGGTTCAAGTTGGGGTCATGACAGTCCTCCCCTCCAAAATTGCTTGTCCTCAAGCAATGATTGAATGCTCATGGAGATCTATCTGTAATCCACCTTCTGTTGCACTACTTTGATATTAGCATATATGTTACTCCTCTATGTTGAATGTGAATTAGGATTGATGGTAGAAACTTGACAAAGCTTAACATAAGAAAAGGATCTAGGGAGCCTCGTAATGGTGCCAATTGAATTTGCAAAAACCCAATATTTGCACAATACCATAACTCAATTCCATATCTTTTGGGATTACTTTAATTATTTTTGTATTCTAGATTAGCCAAAATAAACCAAATATGGGGCATACATAATGAAACACTATTTTATTTTGAGAATTGGTCTATTTATGTTGTCACTGCTAAAGTTGCACCTCCTCAAAGCTCCATTGATTGTCCATCCCTTCATTATTTGATTGGATCCTTTTGAGATCTCCATCACCATACTTTGTTTTCTTATTCGGGATTTCTTTTGTTTCCTTGTCGAGTATTGCTTCTAATTTGTGGACTCGACTCCTTTTCCCACATATATGCCCCGACTTCCATTTTTCTCCACACTTGAAGCACATCTTCCCGTCCTTTCAATTACATAAGTGTCTTGGCTTCCATATCTCTTTACACCTAAAGCATAACATTTCCTCTTGACCACACTTGTGTCCTAGTTCCCATTTCTTTTTGCAATCAAAGCATAAACCTTTCCTCCTTAGTTCCTCTAGGTCATTTTTGGGTGGAAAAGACCCTTTGTGTTCATCCTCCTCACGGAAGTGTTCATCTTCTTTATGGAGATGCCTGGAGTGTGTCTTTGATGCAAGTGTTTTGGACCTATCTTTGGTTGAGTGTGTATCAAACTTTAGTGTTTTTTGGATTGCCTCTTCCAAGTCTACTGGGTTCAAGGCGCTCACTATACTTCTGATTGATTCTTTTAATCCCTCTATGAATAGGTAAGCGAGCCTTTCTTGAGAGACCTCCAGTACCATGACTGCTAACCTTTCAAATTCAGTGGCAAATTTTTCCACTAACCCTCATTGCTTAAGTTGGGTTTAATTGTTTGGTGTACCATTGTGGGTGTATACGATCAAATCTCTTTATGAGTTTTTGTGTGAATTCATCAGTGTTTATTTGTTGGTGACCTTGGGTGATAAAGCCATGGTGCTACTACTCATGGGTTGCCCCTATTAAGTGAAGCACCACAAATTTAATGGTATTTTCTTTTGATATGGGGCTTAATGAGAGATAGGTGTTTAGTTTTTGCACCCATGAATGTGTTGTGATTCCCCCTAATCCTTCAAAGTTAAGAAGGGTTATTTTATTCACTCTTTCTTTTAGATCTTTATCTTGTGGTGTCTTCTTTTTCTTATTAGAAGAGGCTTTCACCTCAGCATCACAATAATCCTTAAAAGAGATATCCTTTCTAGACTTGGCGTCAATTCTAGAGTTGTAAAGTGTCGAACCCGAAAAAGAAAAAAATAGCAAACACTGAACGCATTAAGAGATTGGATCTGATATCATTTACAATAAGAATTGTAAGACTGGGCGCATCATTCAATGTGCATTATTTCCTCAAAACACGATCAAATCCCAAATCTACGTCATCCACAGAAAAACAATGAAGTAATGTGCAATGTTGAATCAACAAGCCTAAGACCCACAAAGCCTCTCAATTGTTTCAAATTCCTGGGTCTAGCCCAATTCTAAATAGCCTTAATCTTTTCTAAATCAACACTGACGCCCTGTTTGCTGATCTTGAACCCTAAATACAAGATTTCCGATAATCCAAATTCACATAGACATTTTAGCATAGAAAGACTGTTGCTCAGGAATGCCCAATACTATATCCAAGTGTTTTAAGTGCTCTTCCCAAGTTCTGCTATAGACCAACATGTCATCG
>MU225867.1:451105-470093 GCA_018584345.1 Thuja plicata | reverse complement strand
AAGAAATTGACTCTAATATTGTCCAACAATGAGCTTTAGCAGTCACATTACTACACGAGCTTGTTGATCCTCTACAAAAGGTCTTGGCACTCTTCCTCTGCCACACAAGCTTCCTCTGAATCTCATATCCTCCTCTTAGAATATATTGATCACAAGATAATCTGAATAGGTACTTCTTCAAGAGCCACCAACTCAGCTCAGGCTGCAATCCCTCGTCATCTTGTGCTCCTCGATTCATCCTAGAAGCATTTTAGAGAGATTAGTAATAGAATCAAACAGACTAATGCTAGAAGCATACATGATTCACTACTCTCAATGTTATTGCATGAATTAAATATATAAAATTCATGAACTCGTTATCAAGGATACAATCATACAATACTTATCTCTTCATAGTTTAATCTTCCTCACAATACACCAATCGATCTTTCACCATCACACAGTTATAGTGCACGCAGAGAACGCAAATTTGAACCCCAGCAAGAAGATTGCATGAGAAGCCTCAACAGCTAAGATTGAAATACCAGCAGCGAATCATCGAACAACGTATCCATTAGACATCATGATCCTTCTAGAATTCAAATGTCCTATTCTGGTTCAGATCGATTCCTTAGACCCGCTCTGATACCATGTTGATGTTTTGAACCAGAATAATATAAATACAATAATCATAAATACAATAACAGATGACACAATTATTATCCTAGGAAAACCCTCCTACTCGAGGGAAAAACCCAGCCACACCGCAAAAACTTCCTCCTTTATTATGATCTCAAAACTGAATACAAATGATTCTTACTCCTTATTGACGTCTACAACATGACAGTCAATAAGCTTGAATTTTACCTTAAACAAATGAATCACAACAATTGTCCAATGATCATCCAATGATCAGAAGCAATTTAAATAACAGAGTATTATTGTATGTAAGCACGATGCACAGATATGTTGCAATCACCAACCAAACACTATACAGAGAAAATTCTTTTAATACCGCTCACACACGGAGCATGGCTTCTAATCTCTTAAAATGTGAGCTCCATAAAATCACACCCAATAGAATAAAAAATATCGTCCAATGAAAGGCCATCACATATAATGAAGAGTCTCTTGCGCATGACAATTCCTATTAGGACAGTTACAAAATCCACCACTCCAAGGAATCTGAATCGACACACATAATAAGTGTTGTTTAATTAATAATATGAGAACCATTGACGACGTGAGCAGAGGAACGGACATTTCAGAATTAAACCGACAACACAATAATGAACAACTAGGATGGAATCATCGTCAGCAACATAAGTTATGCCAAGTAGGAGAGGCAAAGTGTGATATGCTGCCAGCAAGACAGAACACGTTCCTGATGCCATGAGTGCAAACATACGAACTGAAGTTTGCTGAAGATAACACAACCAACACAGTTATAAAGGAGCTCTCTCGCAGCTACCTTAAACATCAACAGTTACAAGTGGAGGAAAACAACTTTTGGCAAATATCATAATTAAATTAGGGGTCATTCTAAAGGAGGGAGTTTGAATTTGGGCACCCAAATCTTGCATACATTATGGATATAAATGTTGGGATTTTTGTAATTTAGAGTGTTGTTGATTACCATTTTCTTCTGTAAATTTGCAGATTTGCAGGAAGCTTCTTAGTAGACTGAACCCCATTGAAGGAGAGAGCTTGTGGACAGAAACCCATGAGCATTGTATGAGCAATGGACAGAAACCCTTGTTCATAGATGACATTCTCACTCTGACATTGTATTTGGGCTGAAGGAGAATTGGTGGCTTTGTTTGTTGCTACTTTTATAGTTTGCAGGTTTATTTTAGGTGTTGTTCAGAGTGCTTTTGAAGCATGGTTTGTGATTTTTCTGTTGAGTGAGCTTTACAAATGTGTTACAGCAGTATGCAGCTGTTATTGAGTCTGTAATCAGTCTACTGTTCAAGAAGTTTGGAGTAGAACAATAGTATTTTTTTTTGGTATAGTTTGATGGTTTGTTTGAAGGAGCTTGTTGTATGAAGTCATAGTTTGGATTTCTGTTATACATATTATTCTCAGATATGAATTATATTTCTAAATATTTGAAGATAAGGACATTACAAATCTAGCCCATAAGTATAGAAATGATAATTTTCCAGAAGGCAGATATATAATGACAGTAGGTCTGATCTATATTCTGTGCAAGTGATCTGGCAGTCATACCTAACTTGTGAGGCAAAATTGAATAGCAAGTTTCTCACCAACTCATAAAACTCATGAGGCAAAACTGGCCGGTGAGTTGCAAACTAGTAATGGATCACAAAACTTGTACATTCTTGCAAGTTGCGAGAAACCCTTCATGAAATCCACGAGTTCCAATGAGTGCAGGAAAATCATCTGCCGAGGGAAAAATAATAGGCAGAACACAGATAACATGCAAAAACTCTCTTTTTTTACATATTCTCATTTATGCAATTGTTCATTTGACAGCATTGCATCGATATTGGTTAATATCTGAAAGTTACAAAATTCTGAAAATGGCATGTGCCATGAAGGTCTATGTGGTCTCAAAGGCATTAATTTGGACTTGGTGGCAAAGATTCTGTCCCTATCCTGCCCTCTGTCAAACAAATAACATGCCAAAGGCACTCCTCTCAGACTCCACAAGGGTTTCTGCCCCTTGTTGATGTATTAGCGTTGGGAGTTTCTTTCCCTCCTAAATAAGAAAAGATTTTGGTTGATATATGAAGAAACTCTCGGTTGGAGATCTGAAGAGGCACGAATTTCGAAACTAAAGAGCCTTTTGTGTGGAACAATGAAGAGTCTTCCGCGTGAAGACAAACGGTTCTTGTTGTCTCGGCAATCTTTGGTTATATATATCTCCTTGTCTTGTGCGTTGGCTGAGGTTTAGTTATGCATTGTATTGCTGGTTCAGTTTAGAGCATTGTACTAGATTTTATTATTTATCAATAAAGCATAATTTTTATGGCGTTTTTCCCCTCAAGTTGGAGGGTTTTCCCAGGATAAATGTTGTGTATTATTGTTCTTTATTTTATTATGTTTTGCTGCTTATTTGATTCTTGGTTAAAACATTAACATGGTATCAGAGCCAGGTTTAAGCAAGCATCTTGTGCATGAAGTTGGGGAGCTTTGAAGGTCGGTGAGGCTCTGCAATGGCGTTGGATGCCATTTTCAAAATTTCTCGTGCCCCTCAAAGGAGTGTTGAAGATAATAGCTTCAAGAGATATTTTGTTTTTACCTTTTTGTCTGAGACAAGCTTCTATTTTCAGATTTGCTGGGTTCTATTGTATTATGCTGTGTATGAGCTTCTTCAGTTCGCTGTTGTTGATCCTTCATCTGCATTCGTGTATGTATTTCCTTATTCTCGCAATGACTCAACGATTTGTAGAGTCAGTGTTAAAGAGGCAGCATATTATATTTTGGAGAGTATCTTTGTTTGGTGTGTTGAAGAGTCACACGGGTTCTAGATGAAGAGACATCTGCCGTTCAAGATGGAGTTCAATCGTTTGGTATTTGAAAAGTCTTGCTTTTGGAGTTTCATGTGTCTTCCATGTGGGAAGATGAAGTGCCTTCCGCGGGAAGCCTTAGAGTTTCTTGGTGTCACATTATTGAAGCGTTATTTTCTGCTTTCCGTTGGGTATTTTTTTTTAGCAATTAAGGTGTAAGTCTGTGATATCATGAGATTTCTGCATGTTGTCGCGTAGTTCTTTGAAGTCAGACTTTCATGGTGTTGCCGTGGCTCAAGCATTGTGTGGAGTGTAATTCTGGGCATATATACATATCTTGGAAGCGATTGCATTTGAAACAGGTTTTGTGAATCATCTCTGCGAGAATCTGATATCCCTCCTATTGTGATTTCCATGCTGTAGTTCTGTGAAAGTAAGAATGATGACTGTCATTAGTGATGATATCCAATGAAGACTTACTGTCAGATATTGAGGCTGGGCGATCGTGTTTCAAAGAAGAAAAGGCAAAGAAGTTGTTGGTTAGGATTGATGAATCTAGATTCGTACCTGCCAATTGCAATCTCTCTAAAATTCTATGCGTGAATGAGAATCAATTCTTGAGGAAAACGTATTTCAGAATCTTTTAGGGAAAGCCATGCAAAGTGTGCATGCATCGTAGTTTGGGGTTGGCTCTTGTAGATGTTCCAAAGCCCATCTATGCTTGTCAACAGAGCTGCATATAGCTTTTGAGTTGTATCAGATAGATATGTACTTGAGGGCGGCATTCAGCATTTGGATTGTTTGAAGAATTATGAACTTTGATGGCTATATTTGAATTGATGAGTCTTTCTATGAAAGTTGAAGATTTTGACAAGAAACTAGTATTCAGGAGATCTTGAGATGTGGTCGACACTGATATTTATTCCAGACCCATTTCTGTGCATGAGTATGAAGCTGAGTATAGCTTGACAGTGATAGCAGTGAAGGGGCCGTAAATTTCTTGAGTTGTGTCAACTGGTTCATCTGCTTAAGCTGACATTTCCCTTGAGAAGAAGGTATTTACAATCATTGTATCATCAGTGATTCTTGTTGAGAGGGAGTCTTAGCATCTGTGATTCTTGCTAAGAGGGAGTCTTAGTGTGATTCTTGCTAAGAGGGAGTCTTAGTGTGATTCCTGCTGAGAGGGAGTCTCAACATCAGTGATCCTTGCTTGTAATGTTTTTTTCTCTGAGACGGAGAAATTTGAGGTGCAAGCCCTTGTTAATCCATTCTTCTCTGTGAGGGAGAAGTTTGAGGTGCAAGCCCTTGTTAATGCATTCTTCTTTGTGAGGGAGAAGTTTGAGGTGCAAGCCAATGTTAATGCATTCTTTTATGTGAGGGAGAAGTTTGAGGTGCAAGCCCTTGTTAATGCATTCTTCTCTGTGAGGGAAAACTTTGAGGTGCAAGCCCTTGTTAATGCATTCTTATCTGTGAGAGAAGTTTGAGGTGAAGGCCCTTGTTCCACCCTCTGGGAGTGGCCAAGGTGGATGTCATGTTGAGAGACTCCATGACATCATCACGTTGAGTGATTCCATGATGTGAGCTTGTGTTGATTTCACTCGTGGGAGTAGCCATGGTGAATATCATGTTGAGTGAATCCATGATGCTATCATGTTGAGAGAATCTGTGATAAATTTTTGGTTTCTCCACAAATGGGTGTAGCCATTGTGGGTGTCATGTTGAGAGACTCCATGACATCAATATATGGAAAGATAACTCCCTAGCTAAGAGGGAGTGTTGATGTATTAGAGTTTGGAGTTTCTTTCCCTCCTAAATAAGAAAAGATTTTGGTTGATATATGAAGAAACTCTCGGTTGGAGAGCTGAAGAGGCACGAATTTGGAAATTAAAGAGTCTTCTGTGTGGAACAATGAAGAGTCTTCCGCATGAAGACAAACAGTTCTTGTTGTCTCGGCAATCTGAAGTGATATATATCTCCTTGTCTTGTGTGTTGCCTGAGGTTTAGTTATGCATTGTATTGCTGGTTCAGTTTGGAGCATTGTACTACAATTTTATTATTTGTCAATAAAGCATAATTTTTGTGGCTAGGTTTTCCCCTCAAGTTGGAGGGTTTTCCCAGGATAATGCTGTGTATTATTGTTCTTTATTTTATTATGTTTTGTTGCTTATTTGATTCCTGGTTAAAACATTAACACCCCTCAGCCTCACTAGGGGACTCCACACCCAAACCCTTGCAAGTGTCGCTGCCCCTTGACTCCATTGGGAAAAAAATAACAAGTTGTTTTGGGAGCAATTTTTTTTGCAGATTGCATGTATTCTGTGTTAATATAATTTATATGATTGTTATATCCAGCCTTACCCATATTAGTCCATATTGAAAACTACCTGTATCCGTATCAGATACTGTATCGATGCAACTCTTACAAATGATGAATCAATTCTCAAATACGGTCGCCACATACAAATAAATAAAACAAAGTTTGTTACTAATTGAATAGAATGAACTTAAGTGGCAAATCAACATGGTCTTGACACAGCAATAAATAAAATGTTTGTTACTCACTGAATAGAATGAGCTTAAGTCGCAAATCAACATGGTCTTGACACAGCAATAAATAAAATGTTTGTTACTCATTGAATAGAATGAGCTCAAGTGGCAATTCAACGAATGTTTTGTCACGAAGCACAATGGTAGCAAAAATCTTTCATATGAATAAATGGCAAACCAAATGATAAAGATTTTTTCAATAATAGAGATTTAATTGGAAAAATAAATCAGATCAATGTCAGGGTAGGGTTAAGAAAAAGACTAAAAAAATGCCAAAAAATAGAATGAAAGGCAGAAACCCTATATTATTACCAAAAAATAATAACTTATTTGGTAAATAACCAATCAAAAAACAAGGTTGACCAATTTTTTTTAAAATGCAATTTTCAAAAGAAAAATACAGACAATTGTTCCCCCAACCCCCCAAATCTGCACAAAACAGATTCCAAATCTTTCTATCTGCAAGAATCCTGAAACTATTATACATATTTTAATTGATTGCTTTTATGCTAGAGAGATTTGGAATCTGTTTTGTGCATATTTGGGGGGTTGGGGGGTCAATGGTGGGATTGATGGCAGGAAATTCTGTTTGGTTTTGTAAATGAATTTCACGAACCCTATAATATTTTTGGCTTCTTTTGTCTACTGAATTATTATGGTTCTTATGGAAAAGTAAAAACAAGGAATGGTTCCAGGGCAGTAGGAGAGCACCTACTGAGTCTACTAGAAGACTCATTTTCCATGATATTTCTGTGCAGGTTACTATGATAATGGAGGCCTTTACAGAAAATCTGTCAACCTACTAAAGACTGGTGTTGTTGAGGTCAACAGGTCAGAGATATTGTATGCAACGCGCTGACCATTTACCAAATCGGACAACATTCCATTTCTGAAAGGATGCTTGGAGTTTCAGAAGAAGTATACCAGAAAATATCCAGTGGAAACATTGCAGAAAAATCTGAGGCTACGTGAAGGACAAAAATATCATATAAACCAAGAGGAGTTCACAGTACAGGTTGTGAGATCCAATGAAGATTCATCTGCAATTGATCCACCACTTGGGTGGAATGACATGGACAATTATAGTGATAACAGGAATTTCTGATGATTTTTGTAACAGTTACAGTTCAGTAAAGTTTGTAACAGCTGCAATCTGAAAACATCATAAGGTGTGGTTACCTATTGGCTATTATATAGGCTTTGCATAGCCTCCATATTAGAACAGTAGGTTTTTATTATTATTTTCTTGTGACCCTGCGTGGTTTATCAGCTTAAATGTTATTTTAATGTCGCTGTCATACACGGTCTATAACGTTGTGATTTTTTATTATTGGTAATCTAGATGCAATTCAAAAAAAAAAAAGCAGTGGGTCGAGTGGAGATCAATCGTGTAATCGGTATAATCAGTTATTTTTGTAACTATAGTGGAGACCAATCTTCAAATCCCCAAGAGACACATTACAGGCTACTACGTAGACATGTTAAGCGTTTAAACCTGAAACATAATTACATCCATTCTAGGTGTAGCATAGCCCCAAAAACGCGGTTAGGTGTGAATCCGGATGAAATTGATAGAAGAAATACCACAGTCCTCAGTCCTAGCACCTATGCCTAAGGACTCGAAGGACTCCCCTTCTATAAATTTTAAGGGCAAAACATCCCTCAGGGATGGCATGTATGCAGAATTTTAAGGACTCAACTTGATGAGAATTTAGTAATTATAAAAGAAAAAAATGAAGTTCTCGTTGCCCATATGATTGACCGATTGGATCGTGGCATTTAAAATCAAAATTTAATATCCAAACGCCGCATCGCTTGGAAGGATCATACATCACTAGTAAAACCAGAATTTGAAATTAGGGTTACTAAATACCTTGAAATTAATGAGCATGCTCCTTGCTGTGTTTCTGGTGCTCGAGATGGCGACGCTCCTCAGGCAGAGCAGCCAGATAAGAGAATAAGAGGCCGCCGTAGACAATATGGTTGAGCGGCTCCACCGAGCTGGTATGGATGTATTTGGCGTAGTAATTGTCGAAAGCCTTACTCAAGCTGCTTGAAACATATTGCCGTGACAGCATCGGCTTCACCACGGCAGGCACATCCTTCACCTTCATTCCCCTAATCTCATTGTAGAACTGCCTCAGAGCCATTCTTCCTGATGATTCTTCTTCTTCACAAAACTAGGGTTTTCAGAATGCTGCCCTCGAACCAGTCGTCTCTATGTAGGATGATTGGGTGAAAAAACTTGTAGATTCTTCGTCACATTTTTTACACGTCGCCACTCATTAAATATTTGCAAAAATTGCAAAAATTTCGGTTGGGGGAAGAAAAGCACAACTATCTTAGGATTCGGTCCTATGAAAAGGCTAAGGATATTTGCAAATTTGAAGTTCTAGGTTAAGTAAATGTAATTTAAGTGGTTGGGAAGTAATATCAAAGCTTCATAGCTTGAACATAGATGTGGAGGATGTTGTGAATATGTGCGGTCATTAGATGTTGGCTTGGTTGAGCTCTGCTAGGGTTTTGGATTTTGTCATGCTTTTCTGAATCCTGTGTATCTATGCATCATACCGCATTTATTGCGGGAGTTTTCACTAGGGTTATAATGGCTCCGGCCAACTTCAGCTCAGCATTTGATGTTGTTGTTGAAGCTTTAGAGATGGATACTCATGATGCCCCTAAACAAACGCCCTCGCAAGTTTGTGCCGAAGGTGTTTCACGAGGTACGTCTTCCCCTGATGTTGTGCTTCCCATAATGTCTGTGAATGGCTTGAGAAAAATACTTTGATAGGTTATTAGGATTCCTCCTGAAAGCATGTTGCAAGAATGGGTTTCCAAGGTCTGTACCCCTCATGGGATTTGCCTTGGTGGTTTTCAAAGCCTCACCAAGGGCTTTTTTTGTTTCACTTCTCGAATCCCACCCATGTTGAGGCTATTTACTCGCGTGGGCCCTAGACCGTTCGGTCTTCCCTTTTGGTTTTTCAGCCTTGGTCTCGAGACTTTACTGTCTCAGACAACAAGAAACTTAGGGTTCTGATCTGGGTCGAATTCCCTAGTCTCCCTTTGCCTTGTTGGTTGTTTGTTCAACCCATTGCCCAGTCTGTTGGCAAGGTGATTTGTGTTGAGCCAAACTACTTTTTCAATGCTCGTCCCCAGCATCGGGTTTGTGTTGAGGTCGACTTGGCTCGTGACCTAAAGGAAATCATTGACATTCAAGTGGGTAGTACCAGTTTTATCCAGAAAGTGGTTTATCTGAATTTGCCTAACACTTCTTACTCGTGCCAGTCGTCTAAGCATAAGATTAAGGTTTACCCTTTAGCAGTGTCAAGAGTGAAATCCCCTTCTAAGTAGTTGGCTTTCAAGCCCACAGAGAGTGCCAAAAAAGAAGAAGGATGGACTTACAATAGTTCGTAAAGGCAAGAACTCTTTTGCTTCTGCTTAGAACTCGCTTGTTGGTTCAGGTTCTCAATCACCAGTGGGGGTTTCTGCTCAAGCTGCGCTTGCTCAAGAGGATATTCCTCTAGCTTCTATTTCAAACCTTGGCCAACAGGGGAATATAGCGATTGGGAGTGCCTCTCATCCTCTTTAGGTTCGCACTCCTCAAGCTGCATCAGTGATTGCAACACAATCATCATTACATCATTCGTGCAGCCCTTCTAGGTGTGATGAGAACAAAAATGGTGGCCCAAAAATGCGAAGAGCCACTCCAGATGGTGACTATTTCACTAGCTTCAGACCCAGTTCAGATTTCTTGCATAATAGCTTCTCCTCTCTTGGGGACAAGGAAGAAATGCAATCTTTTGATTAATGAATTACATCTCATGGAATGTAGGAGGTCTTATAGACCTTCACAGAAAGTATTTTGTTAGAGATATTTGTCATCGTGTTTCCAGCCTAGATGTTTTATGCCTCCAGGAAGTTAAGATTGTTGGTTTTGTGATTGACGTTGCATGCCATGTTATTTGGCCAGATAGCCTTGTTTTTTCTTCCTAGCATGAAGCTGGTCGAGGTGGAGCTACTATTCTCATTTCCCCTCATTGGATTTCTTTAGTTATTGATCATGGCTCTGACCCCATGCAGAGAGTTGTATGGGTTTTGTTGTCAGTCGACAATCATTCTCTTAGGACCATTAATGTTTATGCTCCCAGTGACGCCTTTGAAAGATCACATCTGTAGCGTTGAGTTGCTGATTTTTTACCACCTGCTACTTGGGTCATGTGTGGGGATTTCAATATGGTTGAGATTGCATCAAACAAGGATGGGATTTTGCATTTTCATTGGACAACTGGAGAAAGAGAGGCATAGTTCTTACATGCACAATAAATTAGGCCTTTTTTATCCCAATATCAACCATCGTCGTCCTAGTGGGGCCTGGCATACCTGGTGTAATTTTAGAGTTGGCTCGGACAGAATATTTAAAAGGCTTGAAAATCAAGATTACCTATCTTACCACTTGTGGATGTGACTTTGTCAGACCACTATCCCATCAAGTTATGTATTGAATGGTAGACAACTAGGATGTGTCCATCCAAAATGCAATTCTATATGAATTCTTCTTTGTTTCATCATCAAGCCACTGTGGCCCACATTTAAAGAGTCTGGAATTTGGAACCCAAGCCACATCAGCCAACTAGATGGATTTCTTGGTGGAATGATGTCATCACTTGCACTGTGAGATTTCTCTACATTTATGGTAGACAACTTGCTATGTACCATCGGTGATCCTATGACGCCAATACCAAAGAACTCCATGCTGCCACTAAGGCTCTGGGTTCTAATCCTTTTGATGTGGACTTGCAAGTTAGGTTAGCTCAACTTAGGCACCAGAAGCAGATTGTTGACCAACATTCTACCAAAGGAGCTCAATTTAAAGCAAGATTGCACTAGCTCAAGGTGGGAGACCGAGATTTGAAGGAGTTTTTCATGGCTCTTAGAGCTCGTCATACTTCCTTAGGTATCAAAAGAATTAAGGAAGGATAACTAGTTCTCACTGAACTTCATGATATTATTCAAGCTTTTATCTGACACTGTGAGAAGGTGTTCACAGTGTAGGGAAGTTCTCTTATGAGAGATCAAACCTTGCAAGATTGTATTGTGGTTGTACCAAACAAGCTTTAAGATGCCCAGAGGACCTTCTGTGAGTAGATGCTCACCCTTGAGGACCTTAAAGAAGTTGTCTTTTCCATGGCGGATGACAAGGCTCCTAGTTGTGATGACTTTTCTTGTGAATTTTATAAAGCCTTCTGGAGTTGTGTTGGCTCAGATCTACATTGGCTCTGATATGCATAAGGTCTACTTGGAAGCTTTTCACTCTCAGTCGCTTGGGCAAATCATTAATCAAGGGAACATTAAATTCATACCCAAAGCTGGAGACCCAAAGGATATTTGCAATTGGAGGCCCATTACTTTGCTTAATGTCTCTTACAAGATCATTGCCAAAGCTTTGGCTCTCTAGATTTGTCACATTTTACCCCTCATTGTTCGGCCTAAGAAAAATGGCTTTATCAAATCTCGCTACATTTTGGACAACATTATTGTTGTATGGGAAGGCATGGAATAGGCGACATGCTCTAAGTAAAGAGCATTTTTTTCTCAAAATAGACTTTCCTAGAGCTTATGATCATATTGAATGACCTTTCATCATTATGATGCTTATAGCCCTTTGTTTTGGGCCTCGCTTTATTCAATCTGTTCAAATTCTTTTGGGGGATGCTTCTGCTTGCATCACCATTAATGGTCATCAATCCTCTACTTTTGGGCTTTTCTGTTCTATTTGACAATGTTGTCCTCTAGCGCCTTGCCTCTATGTTTTGGTTGGTGAAGGATTTGGGTATTTTTTAGCTTCTACAATCTTTGTTGGTCATCTTAAAGGAAATTCCCTTCCTGAGTCACATGCTCAACTTGTCAATGGTCACTTTGTTGATGATTATTTCCTCACTTTGATTGAGGAAGAAGAAAACATTCAGGAGGCTCTTCAATGTCTACATACCTTTTGTTTAGCTTCTGGGTCAGTCATTCAATGGCATAAAATGCAATGCTATAGGCAATCCTTTCTTCCGACGCCACCATGAATTCTCTAGTATGGGTGGAAGTGGATTCAACACGACAATTTTTTTTCTTTCTGGGCATTCCTTTTGCCTTCCAAGCTTTGTCAGTGGAGCTATGGAATAATGTTCTTGCTCATATAGAGAAGAAACTTGCTTATTGGATTACCAAGCCACTTTCTCTGGATGGTAAATCCTAAATCTATTCAAAAATCTTGGTGGCTACCCATGTGTACTATTCTTCATGTTGGGCTCCTTCAAAAGCCTCATACATGAAATTGGAAAAGTTGTTGCATGATTTTCTTCGTGCCTCTAGAGCTGACCATCATGGATTTTATAGAGTTGCTTGGGAGTATTTTTGCCTTCCCAAGGACTCTAGAGGTCTTGGTCTTTTGTCTACTCAGAAGCACAGTTTGGTTCTTTGTGCCAAATGGATTATCAGAGCTCTTACTGGTGATGAAGCCTAGAAAATTCTTCTCAAGAATTGTATTTATTCTAAATTTCCTGTTAACAGGCCCATCTAGAAGGGGATTGGCTTTCAAACCCTTCTTGTTATGAAAGACCCAGTTCAGATCCAGGGCACTTTTGTTTCCAAAAGCATATGGAGATCCTGGGAATCCATTAAACCTTGGCTCCACTCGACTAGAGATGGTTTTCGAGATGGGATTTCTTTCAACCGACATAATATTTGGCGGTCACCATTGTTTCATACCTAGGGGCTTCCTCTTTCCAAGTTTAAGGGTGTTCGTGATTTGCATTTTCATAAATGAGGCATCAAAATGACTAAATATCTTTTTTCTAGAGTTACTATGAGTCTCAAATTATGGGAAGACCTTTAGGTCCAGTTTTGTTTGTCTCACCTAGATCACCAGACTTATGACCTACTTGTCTCGATGTTGCCTCCACACATGCTTCATAAGCTTGGCCTTCTATCTGTCAGGACTTGGTGGAAGGATTGGAAATGGTATCCTTGTACTCCTCTTTCCAGTTATAAAACCAAGATGGGTTATCTCTGGTTGGTTCCCCATCTACCAATGGTTACCATTCTTAACCAACATTGACATTTGTAGTCTTCCCGTAAAGCTTGTAGGCACAAGTTTCTCACTATTTGGTTCGTCGTTACTAAGCCCAAAATTTCTCACTTTGCTTGGTGTATTCTTTTCCGAGGTTTTCCTTTAGATTCCAGACTCAAGCATCTCAGAGTTCCTGACCCTAGGTTCCTTTTTGTGGGCACCCTAATTATTTTCTCAATATTTTCAGGTTCTGCAGAAGAGCTCAATAGTATTGGAGTTGGAGCCATGACTTCTTTTGGCCATTTAGGTTGGAGCCTTTTTCTTGGTATATGGTTTTGTTGGGTGATTCCCCCAAGCTTCCCTTCAAGTACTCGCAGATATGGCATGCCTTCAGGAAGGAGATTCTATTCACTTTATAAAATGATTTTGTCTTATTCACACAACTTTCTATATATTAATGTTTCTCTATATACTAAAGTATGTATATGTACTAATATGCTAATGCAGATTCAAGTGCAAGCCAACAAAGTTGTGCTGGGGGTGGCCCACCTTACAGGAGTTACTTTAGCATTGGGGCAATGCTCCTTGTATGGTTGGCAGAGTGCTTCCAGATTCTGCCTCTAGGGACCGGACTTTGTCTTGTGGGCATCGTCATGGTTGTTGTTCTTCCATTTTCCGCTCTCTCACTCTACGGTCGTAGACTCATTGTCGCTCCCCTAGCGGAGGTGGTGATGCGTGGCGACGCCACTTGGCTTCTCCTTCGCGTCATGGCTCTATTGTTGGTTGGCATGTGGCTCCTCCTATTCTTTTGGCACTTGGTGGCTCAGGTTGGCCAGATGCTGGAGGTGACACTTTGTGACCCACTTCTTTCATGTTTCCTCGCCTAGCCCTTGCAATTTCACCCTCCAAGAGGGAAGAATAAGAGATTGAGAAAGAGAATGAAGATGGGTGGTCCTTTTCAGATCCATCCCCTAGTCACGACACTTGGGGACACAAAGATGATCAAGATCCCCCCCCCACTTGACAACCACTTCGTTGGCCGCCTGAGGTGGCTTTCTTTGGGCTATGCCCATGATTTTTTTTGATGAATAGTTGATGTTGTTATAATTGTTTCCATCTTTGTCGTGTGAACTCTCGCGGGGTGATCTCGTATCCCCGACCTTTTTTGTGAATATGTACTTTATATTATAATTTAATAGAAAGGACACTATTCATTAAAAATGTAATTTAAGTATAAATTAATTAAAGAGTAAGTAATGAGATTCAGATTGATAAAAAATATATTATTATAATAATTATACTATTGTATCCATTCGATGCAAAGTGGCATTTATTTTGACTATTACAGTGTTTGATAATTTTTCAAACATATAGGTATGTATTATAGTTTATAAATTTGTGTATTTTAAAATTCTTAAAAAAGGTAGTTATTTGTATTTTTATTGGTTGTGAGGGGAAAGAGCAAGGAGGAAATTTGAATTTGAATTTGAATACTTTAATTGACAAAAAATAAAAAAATTTACAAGGACTAACAAGGAGTATCTTATTTATCATTTATCAAAAATATTGTACGAGTGCACTGAATGTCTAGGAATTAAAGAGGTCGTGTATTCCTTTGTCTTAATTTTGGTAGGCTTTGTCTTTGCAGTGGAAATACATAGTAACGCTAGGTACCTAGTTGAAACTTGAGGGTAGAGGCTTTTGACTCTCAAAATCGCATTGTTGTCTCGGATGTAGGAGCATTGAGCTAATGTAAGTGCATGTAGTTTGAAGGATTTTTTTAGACGGACAAAGTATATTGTTTTAGTTGAAGACTTGTAAGAAGTGTGATTGAAAATCTAATATCGAGGAGAAGTGTTAGGTTGGGACGACTCATTTCCACACAGCTTCGAATGGGTGCAGTTGCAATATAGCCTTGAGAACTTGGCAAGTAGTATTAAGGAAGCCCTTGGTTTCATTTTTTAAATTATTGTGTTGTGTAAAGGCATTCGGGTAATTTACACGACGTTCTTAAAAATCCAATTTCTAGGTACTTCATTTTATCTATAAAGTTGCATTATATGACGATTTGTCCATTTGCTTTGTATTTTCATTATTGCAACGTAGGTTTTGGATTTGCATTGTTAAACTACTATGTTGTCTAAAGGTATTTGGGTAATTTGCACATTGTTCTTGGCATTGCAATTTTTGAGTGCTACTTTTATGTGTTGATTGTTTACACATTTGTGATTTTTTGTTATCTTTAAAAAAACATGTAGAATTAATGGGTTTTATTGGTTTGTTTCTTTGGGACTTGCATTATATGATGGTTTCTCCATTTTCTATGTATTTTATTTTTGACTAATTTAGCTAGGGATACTACGATTGGCCTAGGGTTGACATTTTATTTTGATTTCTTATCATCTTGTTGACCTAGGTTTTGTCCATTTGTTCTGTATATCTAGTTTGGCTAGGATTTTTACAATTTTTATTGTATTGTATCTATACTCTTTGATTAGTTTTGTGGTCAACTTTCATTATGCAATATCTCTCTACTGTCTTTCAACGTAGCTTTCAAATTTACACCCTTAAATTATTGTCTTGTCTAAAGGCATTTAGGTAGTTTACATGATGTTCTAGGCACATTTTGTTAACTTGCAGTATATGACGGTTTGTCCATTTGCTGTGTATTTTCATTGTTAAATTTTTGGGTGCTGCATTTTTTAATTCTTTACACATTAGGGTTTGAAGATTACTTTTGATTTCTTATCCTTCAGTTCACGTAGGGTTTGTCCATTTATTTTGTATATCTTGTTCAGATAGGGTTTGTCCATTATGTGAATGCATATTTTATCCAATTGTAATTGTATTGTATGTATACTCTATGCATTTTCTAGTGCACTCTTTGATTAGTTTTCTGGTCATGACGATTTTTCCATTTTCTATATCATAAAGTACATGTATTCAATTTATAATTAGTTAGTAATTGTGTTCATTAACTTGCTACAGTGAAGCATTAGGGACATGTTTATGCAGTCAATGAATATATATGTTGTGGATGATTAGTCACTATAACAGGGAGCTATGGCTTGAAAGGTCCTATCCACGAAGGAGCTAGTAAATTTAGAATGAGTATCCAATAGCTTATAACCATTTGAGCCATATTTGCATGTTATTTTGAGTTGCCAATTTCTATGCTATTCTTTAAGTATGGAGCTTTGAAAACTATGCATTTATTTTGTAAAAAACTCTTACCATAAAGCAAGCAAGATGTTGCTCAAAATACCTATGCATTTAATGTAATGTACTAGTACAATGTTTGAATATTATCCTTACTACAAGCAGGTAAAAGTTTGGTCAATTTGAACGAAACGAGTATACCGTAGTCTACAATAATTATTTGGGTGGGTTTTTTCATATTAGAATATTTTGGTCTCATTGCTTATGATGACTATGTTTTCTGTAGATAAGTGCTCCTTTAAATATAGTTTGTACAAAATGTTATTGTATATTGTATAATTGTATTTCAACATTTTTTTTCCATATTTATTACAATTTAGTAATATACAACAATGTTTTTAGAAATTTTAGAAGTCAATGTTTGTCATATAAATTATTTTTGCAAATTCATTTTATGTAATAAAGAGTTTTGTATTGAAATAAACATTGTTTGTTGTGGCTTCTTCAAAGGTTACTTGCATGCAGTAGGGCATCTTGGTTTGTGTAGTAGATGGTTTGTAGCTTCAAATTTACCACTCATTTGCCTTTGAAGGTATGTTTTAACATTTTAGTGTTTACAAGATCAAATGAAGGCACCATTTCTGTCAAACTTTGATGAATGTAGAAAGGAAAGCACACAGAGTGAACAATATGTCTGCAATGTTTGAACGAAAACAAAATGTTTGTAATGAAAATCATAAAAAGCCTTTGTCATTTATGTGGCGGGTGTACTACTTTGATGCAAATTGGCATTTATATACTTCAATTGGATAAAACTAATAAAATTTAAGAATGACTGATAAGAAATAACATATATATCATTTAATCTAATTACTTGGATGTGTAAAAATCTAGTAAGGTTGCATTAAATGTTGGGAAATTAGAAAGGTTATTTATCCCTTGCTTTATAATTTTGATAGACTTTGTCTTGGTGGTGGAAATACACAATAAGACTAGGTACTTAGTGCAAACTTGAGAATTTAGGCTTGTGAATCCCAAAATTGCATTGGTGTGTGGGATGTAGAGGCATTGTACTAATGCAAATGCTTTAAGTTTGAAGGATTTGTTTTGATGGGCAAAATTTTGCATTGCTAAATTATTGTGTTGCATAAAGACATTCAAGTAATTTATATGGTGTTCTTGGCAATGTGATTTCTCGGTGCTTCACCTTATCTGTCAATTCATTACACCATGGGTAACTGGTGCATTTTATTGTTTTCCCTGTTATGGGTTTCCATTATATGACTGTCTCTCCACTTTCTTAGTATATCTAGTTGAGCTAGGATTTTCTCATATTTTTTTTATCTCTTCTGCTTTTTCTCTGTATAATTCAAATTTATATACTTTAATTGGCAAAAAAATAAAAAAAATTAACAGTGACCGAATGATAATAGCTATTATATTATTTAATCAAAGAACAAAGGAACTGCCAAGAAGTGTGATAGGTCTACTATTGCATATGTTAAATGCAAAGTGGCATTTATTTCGGCCGATAGTATTTCAGAATTTTTCAAACATATATGTGTGTGCTATAGTTTATAAAGTTGTACATATTTTAAAATTCTTTTAAAAATCTAGTTATCCATGTTTCTATTGGTTGTGAGGGGAAAGAGAAAGAAGAAAATTTGAATTTGTATAATTTAGTTGGCAAAAAAAACTTTGACAATCACTAATGGGCAATAGCATATATATCATGTAATCGAAGTACTTTGGCATGTGGCTTGATTAATTATGTATTTATCAAATTGTAAGGAATCTAGTACGAACAACAAAGATCAAGGGTTGTATCATTGATTGTAAATTCTTTGAAATGTGGCGTCATTAAATGTTTAAGAATTAGAGAGGTTGTGTGTCCTTTCTTCTGTAATTTTGATAAGCTTTGTCATAGTGGTGGACATACACAGTTATGTGAGGTAGGTGGTGGATACTTGAGAATAGGGGTCTGTCATTTTGAAAATCACATTTTTGTTTGAGATGCATGGGCATTGATATAATGTAAGTGCTTTTACTCTGAAGTGTTTGTTTAGATCCAGGCAAAATATACAACAGACTTGGCTACTTGTAATAATTATATTCAACTCATCACAGTAGGGAGTAATTATGTTGAATTCATATTTTTGCAAATATAATTGTATAGTATGTATACTTTATGCATTTTGCAATCCACTCTTTGATTAGTTTTGTGATCCACTTTCATTGTGCATTATCTACTTTTTGACTTTCAATGTAGCTTTCATATTTGCATTGTTAAATTATTGTCTTATCTGGAGGCATTTAGGTAGTTTGCACGATGTTCTAGGAATCTCATTTTATTTGTTAACTTGCATTATATGACGGTTTGTCCATTTCTCTATATTTTTGTTGTTACAATGTATATATAGTTATGCACACACAGACACACACACACACACACATGTCTATGTCTATGTCTATGTATGTATGTTTTTTTTTTAATCTAATATGTTGTTTATTGCTTATTGAAAATATTCATAAAGTGCATGGAGAATGAAAAGAGTTTCTAATTCTAATTCAATGTTAGAGCGGTGTCACTTGTTCAAACAACTAAAATCTTGATAAATCTGGATAAAACATATATATTAAAAAGAAAATTGAACCCCGAACGAAGATGTAACCTTTTATTCTGAGTAATAAAATTATTTGGCCTAGGCCTTTACTGATAAAAAAAAAAAAAAAAAAAAAAAAAAACCAAAAGCAAAAGAGACCAAAAAAGTAA
>MU225867.1:417020-428514 GCA_018584345.1 Thuja plicata | reverse complement strand
CTCTCAATCCCAATGCTATTCAAGTGGACTTCTTGCACTGTTAACAATCTCCTGCTCAAAGCATCTGCCACCTTGTTGAGTTGACCCTTCTTGTGTTTGATAGTAAAAGTGAATGCCTGCAAGTATTTCATCCACTTTAGGTGCCTATTACTTAGCTTTTATTGTGTGTTAATGTAGCTAAGGGCTTTATTATATGTAAATACCACAAATTCTTTAGGCAATGAATAATGCCTCCATTTCCTCAAAGATTGGACTAGAGCATAGAGCTCTAAGTCATAAGAAGAATATTTTTTCTTGGCCTCATTCAATTTTTCACTAACGAAGGTAATAGGTCTTCCCTCTTGACTTAACACACCCCCTAATTCCATTCCACTAGCATCACACTCAATGGTAAATAACTTATCAAAGCTTGGCAACTGTAGGACAGGTTGAGTAGCCACTTGTCTTTTCAACATTTCAAAAGATTTTTCAGCTTCCAAAGTCCATCTGAACTTAGTTTTGACCCCACCCTTAATAGTATCCATTAATGGAGCACATATACCACTGAAGTTCCTAATAAACTTTTTGTAAAATTGGGCAAGGCCATGAAAACTCTGTACCTCAGTGGCTGTGGTAGGTGGAGGCCAGTTCAAGATTGCAACAACTTTGTCTTTGTCCATCTTCAAAGATCCCTTGGACACCAAAAAGCCCAAGTAAACTAGTTCTTGTTTAAAGAACTCACACTTCTCAAGGTTAATGGCCAAATTCTCTTCATGCAACCTCTTCAATACTACCTCCACATATTTTACATGTTCCTCTCTTGTCTTACTAAAAATCAATATATCATCAAGATATACCACCACAAACTTTCTAGTGAAATCCTTGAGCACCTCATTCATGAGCCTCATGAATGTGCTCGGAGCATTAGAGAGGCCAAATGGCATCACAAGCCACTCATATAACCCATTTGTGGTTTCGAATGTCATTTTCCATTCATCACCTTCCTTCACCCTGATTTGGTGATAACCACTTTTCAAATCTAGCTTTGTGAAATACATTGCCCCACCTAGGTAATCCATAAGATCCTCTATCCTTGGGATTGGGAATCTGTACCTTATTATGATCCTATTTATAGCCCTTAAGTTTTTTCATAATCTCTACTTTCCCCCCTTCTTTGATGCCAAAACAACCGGGACTGCACATGGGCTAATGCTCTTCTTGATCAAGCCTTGATCCAAGAGTTCTTGTACTTGTCTTGCTACCTCCAAGTTTTGATCTAGAGTAAACTTGTATGCTACTTTATTGGGAAAGGATGCCCCTGGTACAAAGTCTATTTGATGACTTATAACCCTCTTAGGTGGTAGGGTTGCAGGAGTGCCATCACTCACAATTTCCTTATATTTCTCAAGCAATTCTTGCACTTCCTTTGGTAGTGGTTCCTTTACTAGTGTCTCCTCCTCCTTAGGCCTCAACACAATGGCATAACCTTCTCCCTCATCATCTCTAATGTCCCTCACAAACTCCTTCCCACTGCATAGCATAACATTAGGAGTCTTACTCTGTGTTTCTTCATCCTATAATAAAGACTGAATTTTGAATGTCTTTCCTCCTTTCTTAAATATAATGTAGTTCTCCTTCCCATCATAGACTGCTCCATTATCAAACTGCCAAGGTCTCCCAAGAAGAAAATGGCAAGCATCCATTGGGAGGATGTCACAAAGCAATCTGTCCTTGTATCTTTCTATGGAAAATTCTACCCATGTTTGCTCATTGACCAAGACACTTTGGCCTTTGTTGAGCCATGTCACCTTATAAGGGTTCAAATGGGGTATTTTGGCTAGCTTAAGCTTCACCACTGCCTCCTCTGAAATGATGTTGTTTGATGTTCCAAGAATCTTACATCTGATTCTAAACAGTGCCCTCCTATCCTTAGGCTCATCCTTGATTGGTTTCCTTATTAAGACCCTTCTAAACATAAGTTTCTCACCCATTTCTGATTCTAGATGATCCACCTCTGGAGTCTTGACACTAGAAGTATCTTCATGTGCATATGCTACTCTTTTGTCACTATTTGCTGTAGAGGGTTTATCAGGACGTCTATAAGCTGGATGCCCTAGTTGCCCACAATAATAACACTTCATAGTGGAAAAGTAGGATCCACTCCTACCTCCTCTTCCTTTGTTAGAGCCCCCATTGTTACCCCTGCCTCTGTTATAGCCTCCTCTTGAATTGTTCTCAGACTGCTGCTCTGTCAACTTATTTTCTCCTTGGGATCTTTGTTCACTACCCCTTCCTTGGTAGCCCCGTCTTTGACCCCTATGTTCTCTTCCTCTGCCTCTATTGTTATTATTGTTCTTGAAACTAGAATCCCCTTTCTTCTTATTCTTATCTTCCACCTTTAGATCTAACTGATGACATTTTTGGATGGTAGTAGGTGTCCATAGACTTAGCTCCTCTTGGATGTTCCGCTTCAACCCACCCAAGTACCTAGCCACTTTGATTGGCTCTTCTTCTTGCAACTTAGACCTTAAACATAGTCTTTGGAATTCCTCTGTATATGAGGCCACATCTAGGTCTTTCTACTTCAAGTTTTGTCTCTTCCTGTGGAGTTTTATTTCGTAGTCCTCTGGAAGATAACTCTCCTTCAATTTTGTTACCATAGCATTCCAATTTGCTATTGGTTGCTTTCCCATGCTTACCCTCTCATCCTGAAGGTATTTCCACCAAGTCAAGGCTGACCCTCTGAGTCTAGACTTGGCCACTTTAACCCTTTGGGCCTCACTTATCCCTTCACATTCAAAATGATTTTCCATTGCTTCAATCCAGTCCATGACTGCCTCAATATCCATCTTTCCTCCGAATAAAGGTATCCCCTCCAAAGCTTTGTCACTTAGTGCCTTTATGGCCTTTAAGAAAGGTTCCTCATTCAACATTGGGTTAGGTTCAGGAATGTAATCTTCTTCCTCCATCTTCTTCTTACCCTTACTACTGGATTCTGCTTCATATCCTTTCTTCCTAGTAGCATCTACTATTTCTTCCATCTTTACTCTCATTGCTTCCAAAGTACCCTCAAGGAGTCTATTTTTCTCCTTTTGCTCCTGCATATCCTTGGCTATTTCTACATTTGTCACCATCTTTGTAGAACCACAAGATTCCACCTCTGACATAAACCAACTTCCCCAAGTTTCTCAACTTGCTCTGATACCACTCTGATGTAGTAATAGTCTTGCGCCTTAGACCTCTTCTAGGGTCTCTTAGGTCAATCACTGACCTACTAGGGTTCTTCTACTAACCCTAGGCTCCTTAGGTATCTTATCACAAGATCCTAATTTCCTTCAACTAGTAAACACCAACTAAATAGAACCCACAACTTTACAAACCTCATACTAGACCCAAATTGATCTTTCTTGCCCATTTGCACAATCTGATCCAAATGGATTCCAATCTCCACCAAATTGAAAAGGCAGCATATGAATATGTTAGCATGACCAATTCCAACCTCTACAAACTCACTTTGCTTCAAAAACACAAACGAGCTCCAAGAACCTATGCAATTACCCCACAAATAGGGCTACAAGCAATTAGCCCTATTTGGTCACCATTTCTACATTATCTTGGAAAAATGTCTTAACAAGTGCCAAATAGGCTTAGGATCTAGACACCCTTTTCAGAGACACTAGTGATTTTCTAGGTTTTAGGCCCCTGAAGTGTCCGTACAGTCCTTCCTACTTTCATGCCTAAAATTTAGGGTTTTAGGCCTCCTTTGCTGTCTGCACAAGAAATGAACTTTCTTGGCCAACAAGATAAATCCTCACAACTTATCCTCCTAGTTGGAGGTCCTCCTCTAACTCGTCTACCTTCCCATTTCCTCTAATTGAATCTATGGATGCTTTCAATCCCTCTAGCTAGCTCTACAACCTCTGATGATCCCTAGCCATGCCACTCTGGCTCACCTAGGGAATCATCTTACAAATAGATGCCACCACTTCTAGGGCCCATCCTACTATGTACACAAAGTCTACTTTCATAATCCAAGAGCCCGGGCCAAAGCCACAGTGGAAAAGAAAGCTAAGACTCCATTTGCAAACAGTGCTCAAAACCAGACCAGCGACTAGAATGGACTTTAAAGATTTTATAAAAATACTTAAAACTATTCAATCTACCAAACTAACACCAGAATAAGTTCAATAAAAACCTACATTACATGAAACAATGCTTATAGAAACACTCTCAATCCATTACATTACCCGATCACCTTGAAACACACAAATTCACACTGTTATTGCTTAACACAGTCCGTACATGAAATTTCTCAAACTTGCCAACCCTTCACAAATCCCAAGGATGGTCTTATATAGATGAAACAAACACTAAATGGTCAGTTTTAGACAGTTACCCAACCAATTTCATTGAAGATGCCAATTTGTCTTAAAAGAATGACAACATTGACAACTTTTGGCAACTTTTGGGTTTGATTGCCAAACTTGGGAAAACCCTATCCAAACTTTTCCAATCCACTAAATATGATGAAACAACATCAAAAAGGACCTCTAGTCCCTCTCTTGGCTCATTTTTTCACAAAAATATAAAATTCCCTAATTGGGCCTAATTGGACCTAAGGGTTACCAAGGAACTAATAAGACCTATCCTCCTACAAACACTTCGCACACTAGGACTCTTGGTCCCTTTATTCACCTAGTGGTCTAGCTAGAACCACTACAAGACAAAACAAAGAAAGAGAAAACCCTAGGTTACATTTCCACAACTAGCCTACCTAGGTGCTCTTGCACCACTAACAAGTGTAGCAAATAGAAGAAATCCTTTCAAGAAAGGTGTATTTAACAATCTTATGGTAAATCTCTTAATCGAGTGCACACTAAATAGTGTTTCTAAAGCTCTTCATAGAGCAGACTTTAACCAATCTCCACATAATAATCCTAATAGGGTAGATCATCAGAAGTGATCAAATTGTAAGCCTTAACCGACCCCTTCCAATCTATAGATAGTGAAGTTTTTGTGGGTGCCATCCCTACTACAATTTTTACCTTTTAATAGGGGTTTTCTGCATTACCATATCTTGTGTTATGAGTCAATTACTTTCATGAATGTTTACATGTTTGTTAAGTTTAGTAATTGATATATCTTACACAAAGATAGTATAGAATAGATGGTTGGTTATACAATTGATTACACGATGGATAAAGGTTAAAAAAGATAAAAATTTGAGAGGTACTGATTCACCCCTCACCTCTCAATACACACTTCCCATTATTTCCAACATGAAGATCATCGTTGAACTTTAACCGTTGATTTTCCATGTCGCTTCTCATAACCTTAGTGGGGTTGGGACACATGGCGATCAATCATAATCCCATGATGGATAAAGATCATGCATTTTCTATTTGCAGAATCACGCCGACCATTCGATGCAGATTGATCTACTCGATACTTATTTTCTTTGACCCCACTCAGGCGAGATCTAATCGAACATGTGTTATCTAGGTGTGATGCCTTAATGGATAAAGGTTGTTCAAATTTTAATTAAGATATTACGCCAACCGTCAATCTCATTTGATGTTTAATCACTGATCTTCCTTCATTACTGCTTAGAATTTGTGGGACCAGGACACGTGGCATAAATGTATGATGCCTTGAAGAGTAAAGCTTGTTTCTCTTTTGTTTGCAAGATCACGCTGATCATTAGATGAAGTCTGACCTACATGATGCTTTAACTATCTTTGACCCCACCCAGCCGAGATCTCAGAGGACACTTGTCAGCCAGGCACGTCCCCTCAATGGGTAAAGGATGTTTATATGCCAATCATTGGATTACGCCAATCGTAGATCTTTGTTGAAGTTTAACCAGACAGATCTACTCAAAGACACAACAAAAAACCCACAGAAACACATGCAATGACTAGATTTATGAATTTGAAAATTAAAACTGAGAACAACATGGAAAAAAATAGTATAAGACATATAAATTCATCGACATAGGCATAAGAGATACTTCCCTCAGCTATTAGCTATGCAAATTTCTCTGTAAATTTGGGTTCCACCACTGGCTCTTTTTGGGGATGTGTGTTCATACCTAGATGCATCAAGATCCCATTTATCTTTGGAGAAGTATACCAAAATAGAATACAACATAATAGAACAAAATAAAATAAAAAAATCTTCAGAAATACTCCTTTTTCAAGAGAAAAATTGCTTCAGGTATTGAGCATGAGTTGGGAATTCTTGAATGCAGTCTTTTGTAGATCTTTTTTAGGTCTCAATTTGGTGGCCCAGGCCCCCAAAAGTGAACACCATTCTTTCCCTCTGTCAAACACCTGATTCTGATCATGCAACACTTTGAATCTTCTAAATATGATATTATATCATTCCTTTTTCCTTATCAAGTAGAATATTTGAAAATAAACAAATTTCATAATCATTCAGCTATAACATTTGATCCCTTGTTGTATCTGATGCATCATCCTTATGGACAATACTCATTGCTTCTACCTCATCAATATAATCTTTGGTATCTAACTTCTATTTTTCCTTTGATAAATCATCAGATGCACTCTGGTTTTTGCTGAATGCAAGATCCATAGAATCATGTATTTGATTAGTTATAAAAAATTAGAATAAGTCTCCTTTGCTTGACTATCCTCTTGTACACAATTTGTTCCATACTCCAGACATTTCTCCTCACAAAAAGGTTTTGAAGATAATTCATATTTAGGAAATACTACTTCTCTCTTATCAAGATCAGGTGGGATACTTGGATAATTTTCAGTACTATTCTCCAACACATTCTCCTCATTATGTATGTTTGACTTCATCATGTATTCATATGCTTGATACAACTCTTTCTCATAGGATGAACTGAAAGATATCTCACTTTTTGAATGCATATTATGAGTTTTATCCACTTCGAAATCATCACTAGACCTTTCATCTTCATCATGATGTTGGTGGACTTGATTGCATAGAAAATCCACTTCAAATAATGGATTTAAGAACATGGATAATTCATGCATACCCACATGAGATTTTTCATCTGGATCATCAGATATTTCATCAACAAGACTAATATCTTTATTGACATTATTTTCTGAAACTTCTTGTTGCTCATATGTTGTATGCTATTCTATTTCATCTCCTCTATTTGATTCTTGGAAATTATCATCTCCTTCATCTAGTACTCCCTGCATATATATTGATCCATCAACTTGCTTATCATGGTGAATTGAGAAAACAAATTGACCACTCTTCTCAACATGTTTTTGATATTCCATGTCTAACAAAGCTGAAATTTCTTCTATACTGAGAAGGTTTTCTTCCTCGTCATCATGGTCATTGATACTTGTTTCCATACAAATCTCACTATGTACATATTCTTCTTTAACCTAATCCAAATTTTCTTCCTTTGTGTCATCACAAGTATTATCATGGTACTCAATAATGGATGCTTCTTTATCTTCTGTATGACTAGTGCACTCATCTTCCTCACTATGTAATTCAGACAAATGGTACGATTCTAAATTATAAGAGTCAACTTATTGTGAAACATCCCCTTCTAGGTACTCTTCATTTATTTTGTTGAACAAAATTTTCAAACTGGGGTCACCTGAGATTTTTAATTCATGAATTTTCTTGAAGAATTTCTTGTGTGGAGGCATGATGTTTGGAGGTATTTCCTAATAAATTTATCCCATTCTTATGAACAAATTGATGACATGTAACTGATTGAATGTTTGATAATGTTAAGTTGAAGATAATGCAAGACATTAAATCAGTTAATGGTTTGTATTGTCATTGATGTCAACTTGATATCATCTATACAGTCATGTATATAATGCCATAGACTTCAGAGAATCAATGGAACAAAGATTATGCTTTTAGCAATGCATAAAAGTCAAGTATTCACTAAGTTACAAATAACACCGACGGAGTGCACACCATCGGTAAAAGCAAAGAACCAAAGTCACAGTGATACCCGATGAGCAAAAGATAGTGTTTCCCAACGAAGCAAAATCACAGGATGCCCGACAAGTAAAGTCCAATGATGCCCGACGAACGGAGATCCTGAAGCTGACTGGAGTCACACTGACGGAATTGGCAGTTGTCACTGATGACTAACTGCAGAGTTAACCAACAGAATAGAGAGTTTAGAAAATGACAATATATCTAGCTGGAAAGAGCTAAAGAAAGACTTAACTGGTTGTTTTCATTGTTTTATTCGACCAGAGTTAAGTGATTAATTTAAAGAAGATTTGTACTGTTGGCATAAAGATAACTACAAGATAAATCAAGAGTTATGCTTTAAATCAAATTGGCTGGATTGTTTTTCATGCCAAGAATAAAAAATCAAGAATCAAGAAACGGTGAATATCATGTCTATATAAGAGACAAGCTTTATTAATTTCCGTAATCACATGAAAGGGGAGTGAATAGAAAGAGGATGCTGAAAAGAAACTGATGAAGGATGAATTCATACAGTCCTGATCAATCAAGCTGAAGGAGAGCTAAATAATTATGCAGACACCGACGAACAGTGAAGCATAGCATCAAAGAGCAGAAAGTGTGGAACACAAAGAATTGAATTGATACATTGATCAGAGAGGTAATGTACTTAAATAGATCTAAAAATATACAATTCAAGTTGCATTAGAAATAGGTCATTATGTTTCAGTTTAACCATTGAAGCATCAAGTCTCTTAACAGAGAAGGACTTAACAGTCTTCTATATATTGAGGTACATCCCAAGGAGTGCATAAAAGGTTGATTCATGAAAGTAGCATTGGACTTGCTAGATACCTATTGGCAGTCTAAGAAGAAGGTTGATTCAAGGATGGTAGCAAGAATTACCTAAAGCCTATTGACGGTTTAAGAAGGAGGCTGATTCAAGGATGGTAGCAAATAGATGCCCAATACTAAGTGACAACCTCTATGTATAAAATCCTCTAACAAGGTCACACCTAAAAATGTGTTTGTAACCTTTAACAGGGTTGGCTCCTAACAGGGCTCACTTTAGAAGAGTAAAAATTTGGGGTACCGGTCCCAGTCGTTTTTTCCCTTAACAGGGTTTCCACTTTAAAATCCACATGTTATGTGTGTATGGTTTATTACTTTATTATTTTACATTTTACATATGCATTTATGGATTGATCGGTATACTCTGCATATTTACTAAGTGTCGGTAAATAGTTTTTACTGCTTATCGGTAATCAAGGAGAACAAGGTCAGAAAAGGAAAACCGACAGACAGTTAAATCATTATTAGTATTTCATGGCATGCATCGTGTAGGGACTTAATAATCTTAGGATCATTTGATTGGTGGTTCACCCCCCCCCCCCCTCTCAGTTATTACTAACAATTGGTATCATAGCTTGTGTGCTTAGAAGGAAGGTTTCAAGACCTAAGTCAGGATGACAAGATGAACAGACGAGATGTGCCCAAGTTGAACAAAGACAACTTTGCTTCATGGAAAAGAAGGATAAGACTCCACTTATCAGGTATTGGTAATGATGTTACTCAATTCCTAGATGCTGAATATGTGTTTCCTATAGGAGCTTTGATAGTAGATCAATTGAGAGAGAAGCATGAGCATAATTGCATGGTTATAGAGCTTTCTTCCTCATTCTTCGATGCTGAATTTGAAGATGTCAAGGATTAAAAAATTGCAAAGAAAATGTGGGAAAAACTAAATATTGTACATGGAGGTGAAACAAATGTTCTAAGAGCCAAGGTAGAAAGCCTTAAAGGAGAATTTGATGATCTCAGAATGAAAGAAGGAGAAAAAATCACGTAGTACAACACAAGAATAAAAGAAGTAGTCAATGCTATATGAGGTGTTGGAGGTACACTTGATGAGGAGATAGTGGTAAGTAAAATCTTAAGAACCTTATTGCCTGTATATTCTATTAGAATTTCTTCAATTCAAGAAATGAGACCAGTAGCAAACAACACAGTTACTCTTGATAGTTTAATTGTTAGACTGATTTCATTTGAAATGAATAACTTTGACAATAGTGTCTTACCAAACTTAGAGTCTACATTTAAGTCTTCTATGAAAATAAGCAAATCCAGTCATAGATACTCATCTAGAAAAGATAGTGAAAGTGAAAGTGAAAGTGAAGAAGAAGATCTAGATGAAATAGAAGCACTTATGGCTAGAAGAGTGCATAGAGGCAAAGGTAAATACAAAGGCAAGTTACCACTTGTATGCTTTAATTGTAAAGAGATTGGACACTTTGCTGCAAGATGTCCTAACAGAAGAAAAGAGGACATAAGTAATGAAAAACCTTTTGAGAAGAAATATGAAAAAGGTGATAACAAATATTATAGAGGTTATCAACAATCAGAAATAAGAGATACTTGAGACTACAAGGATAAAGGCAAGAAGGATAGCTACCTAGTTGCTTGCAAAGATGATGATACTGACACTGAATCTAATGAAGACATCAAGATGGTATTTGTAGCTGTGAAGGATGATTCAGATGAAGATGAAGGGTATGTAGAAACTGCACTCATATCTAAGGTTAGCAAGAATGACATCTGGATTATAGATATTGGCTGCACTCACCACATGACCGGTGACAAAGAAAATTTTAACACTTTTGAGTATTAAAATGGTGGTACAGTAAGAATGGGTAATGATACATCTTGTCCAGTTGAAGGAAAAGGAACTATAATGTTGAATAACCTGATTAAATGTGAAAATGCTTATTGGGTAAAAGGATTGAATTATAATTTGTTGAGTGTTTCTCAGCTGAATAATTCAAGTCACAAAGTAGCATTTGAGAACAAGAAGGGAAAGATCTTTAATGAATCAGGAAAACTGATTGGTATCGGTGAATAGACTAAAGGTAACTTATTCTATCTGAATGATACTAACACCACTTGCTTAATGACTAGAAATGAAGACATATGGGTGTGGCACAAAAGATTGTGTCATGTGAATTTTGACAACATGATAAAGATAAGCAAAAGAAGAAATGTAAGAGGCTCACCAACGATGACAAAGCCAGACAACATCATGTGCAAAAATTGTAAAAAAGGTAAAATGAGAAAGTCTAGTTTCAAAAGTAAAACCCATACATGATGAAGGGTGCTCCCCTTAATACCACAAACACATAACATAAACAGAGAAACAACCACAATATGCAAGAACAGAAAATTGGCTGCTTATTATCTCCACAAATGTGGAATTACAAACTTTCAGAATTACAATATACAAAGCCACATGGGCATTCCCTTACAGTATTCTGTAGGACAAAGCCTCGAATTATTACCCAGAGCTACTACCCAGAACTATTCTGAACTGCCTAAGACAATAATACAGCCTTCCTTATATAGGCAATTTTCCACCGCCTGGAAGGTTCCAGAATAAGGCCAACCAAACTTAGAATTATTTTATTTTACATTTTATTACATCGTAGTCGGCTCAAGATAACCTTTGAAACCCGAACAGAAATTTTGAAGAAAATTATTTTCCGCCATTTCAGGTGGCCCAACTTCCGAA